>WBNO01000059.1:0-30151 GCA_013400575.1 Peucedramus taeniatus
TGTCTTTCAAACCAAGACAGTAGGGATTTCAGATATTACAATTAGAGATTTCCCCACTCCATTTGTTCTTCATTTACCCATGACAGTTAAAAAAAAAAAAAAAAAAAAAAAAGTATGTGCAGGAAAACTCCAGTACTTCTTTGGTTTAAAAAGGTGCCATGTCTGGTAACTGAAGAGAGCATGGAAAAGCCATGGGCAGAGTGCTGCCACTATTTCAGGTAAACCAAGTTTTTTCTCAGTTCCAATTTTTTTCTTAGCTATTCAAAAAAATGTTGAACCCCCTCAGGTTTTAATGAAGTCATATAAATCCAGAGGTGAACATGGCCCATAAGATAGAATTAGAGAAAACAAAACAAATAAAGAAAAAGTGTTTTTTTTCATGGTGACTGACTTATATATCAGTTCATATCATCCTTGAGTATTTCTCAACAGTAATGACGGATTTATGACGGTAGGACTTTCCTTATCAACCACCTGGGAAATGCTGACCCTGAGAAATGTATCCAAGCATAATTTCCTTGTTTATTATGTGAAGTATTCTCCTGAATTTGATTAGGATATCATAGTATAAAAAGGTTATTTACTTGGACTTCTTGAAATACTACTAAGGCTTCACAAAGAACAAGGTCTCTTTTAAAAGCCATCAATCTTCCTTACACCCAAACCACTAGACAGGCGTGTACTTTTCTCACAGACTTCCTGTTTCACTGTCAGGACTGCTGTTTTTAATCAAATCACAGAAGTACTCTCACATCAACAGGTTACAAGGTCAGAAACAGCCTCTTAGCTTGCTATTAAAAAAGAGTGGGGATTATGAGACAGAGCTCTAGCTCACAGGTGCTTACTTATCAGTATCATCATTTTTGTTTCTACTTCGGAGAAAAGCCAAGATGCCAAGAAGGAACAAATGAAAGCTTTCTTGTCAAGAAGGTATTACAAGGGATTGTCTGTAGCACCTGGATAGCAAACTAAATATGGTTGCTAGCTGGGTTTTCTTTTTGCTGATCACCTGCAGGTATCTCTTTAACACAGCAACTTGCTGGACTGAATGTCTTATTTCAAACAGTTGTTAGCCATTGTACCAAAAAAGGTCCTGGGTTGGTACATATAAATGCAATTATATGAGTAGCAAAAAAGTAGAAAAATAAAAAATTAGATGTTTTTCTGTTCTCTGCCTCCTTTCCTCTCATATGTGAAACCTGCTTTCAAACTCCAGTCTTACTCCTCTAGTGGTCTCTTCACAGATAACTACAATAACAGAATCAACAATGAATGTATGCAAAAAAAAAAATTTAAAAAAAGTTACTTACATATACCATATGTGTTTCTGAATATGTTCTAGCTGTAAAGGAAAAGAAAACAAGGAATTAGTTTTGTAAAATAGGAAAGGTAACTCTACGAATCATCCTTATCCAAGGCTTATTCAAGTAAATCCAAAATTTCAGAGATGGACATGTGCATACAATAGGAACTTTACGCTGCATAAAGAGCCACTCATCCTACTGGAATAAATACCCATCCCACTGGAAATGACACTTTAATTCCAGACATAATGCATCAGCCAGGAGCAAATCCCAGGAAAATGCTAAGTGCAAGGCTTCACAGGTAACTGTTTTGGAAATTCAGGCTTTTCCCTTCCCAAGTCCTTCCCTCTGCAATCTAACTGCTCCTTCTTGTGTGTGCATAATAGTTGATCCTTTATACTTAAATTGCATTTCTAGTTTTGTTTTGGAGGAAAAGAGAGAGGAAGAAAGAATAATAGGTTCAAACAGGTAATGAACAAAATAGTTTGTACATCTGTGGCGCGACCTTCTTGGATACAGGACACATTCTAGACTGGCTTCACATTTATCATCAAAATCTAAGGACCAAGCAGAATAAGGTTCTATGCAATGTACTAATTCTGCACCTGAACACCAGATCATGAATTTATTTTACTTCCCTCTTTCCTGTTCTACACATGATAATTTCACTACGCAATGAAGGACTTATTAAAGCTGAAAGTAGCCATGACCACCAATGGAAGGCTGATTCCACAAACATTATGATATCTTTTCCCACAAGCACAGGAAAAGAAGGCAACATGATTTTTTCAAGAGAAACCCTTAACAGCAGAGAGAACAGAAGGTTCATATGACATACTTACAGCAGAACCTTCCAAATATGTTTTGTTCTAATCATCACAGCAGAAGAGAACTTTTCTTAGATGTCCAGGGATTATTTGTTATGTGGGCAATGTTTTTTATATTCATCACTATGCAGCACCTTTGTAGGTGCAGAACAAAATGCATACACACGGGCTCACATTTGTGCAGCATTCAGGGGAAGGACAGAAGAGAGTTGGAAGAAAAGTCACATGAGAGGAAATCACAGACCCATTACAATGGTCAGGAAGAATGGTGACAGCTGTCCTGCTCTTATTACATTCCACTTCCACAATAATTAGAATCAGAGAGAAAAAGAAACAAAAAAGAAAAAGTAGGGAACAGACAAACAACAAAATCTCAGAGATATAAAGTGTTTGCCACACAGAGCAAGGAATCAGAGACCTTTGTGCTATGGAACAACAGCTCTGTGTCTGGGAAACCAGTAAGACATGAGTTTGGCTATATATGAGATCATTTTTTTAAGTGAGTCAGGGCTTTTCCTGAAAATAAAGAAACAACGGAATGCAGCTTAGAAAAGCATGACAGGAGGCTGGAGGGAGCAGTGTGGGAAACAAACAGCCTCCTTTAAACCCCAGACTGCATCAACACTGCAACCAGAGGTGCAGCTGGCACTCACATATCTGTCTTCTAAAGCAGCCCCGATGCCCCCAGCACACACATCCACTGGCCCAGGCTGACTTGCACAGCTTCCAGCTATGGCTTCAGCCTGCCACAGTAACTCCCCTTCATCACAATTCCCCTGCATTAGGTAGTCCTCTAACCCCTGCACTCTTAAGAGCAAGGTGGAGTATTCCTGACACACTGCCATTTTCCATTGAGATAAAGATATGATTTGGGAGCTCCCACAACAGCCTCGAGACAGAGCCCTCTTCCTGCTGGTTCTGTGCAAGCTGAGGTACAACCACAGGACACAAGGAGAGCCTATTTTGTACAGCTTCCATGGGGCAGGATTTTAGAATTGTTCCTTAACAGATGTATAGTTCTGTGAGGATCTGCTAAGGGGTGGACTGTGCCTCCTGTGCTGGTAAAACCACATCTACTCATTATTTCCCATACACCACATGGAGGGTTAGAGAGATTAATGATTTCAGACAAGATGCAGATGATACAGCTATGCAATGTCCAAGTCTCTTTCATGCTTGCTTCTCCTGCTGCATTTTCTGTCTCCATGGGACTCTGTGCTCTTGTGTGCCTGTGATATGCAGAAATGCCATGGCAAAGCAGACAACAGGACTTCACTTTCTGAGTTAGAGAGGGGAAAGAAAAGAGGGTCACCAGTTCATGTCTTAGTCACAGAGCCTCTGGGCTCCTTCAGAGAAGATGTCAAATGCCTTCTGCCCATCCCTGCTGATCAACCTCCTTCAAACTAATGAACACATAGCATTTTTCTGAAAGAGATGCCCCACTGCACCTTGATACACATTTGAAGGTGTATGACAGCTCTCATGGCTGCTGTTTACCCACACATCTGCCATTCAATCCACATCAAAACCACTGCTCTGAAATATGCTGGGATATCCCAGATATGAAAAGTATTCTACAAACCCATTTCCTAAGCTGATTCAAATGTAATTGCATTGAAATGTTATAAGAAGTGTGATTGCTGCTGCCAACATCTTCACTACTGTTTTAAAGGTAATTAATTAATGCTTTGTTGCTTTTTGTCTGCATTAAAGTGACAGGAGGGTTATGGGAGGGTGATTGGTTTTGACAAAGAGAAGTCTGTACGCTTTCTACTGTGCAGTGCAGAGGAGGGAGATACACAGTGGGAGCTAATCTCACTCCTGCCTTCATTTAAACACAATGTTTAAATGCATTTAAGTGACAAAGGCATTTAACAACCCTTCCCAGAGGGTTTTTCTTGCTGTTTGCACATGAGTTTGCCAAGTTTAATACTATTTTATGGAAGCTGTAAAAATGCTGCTTCCTAATGTCTCCCAGTCACTGCAGGCAACTGTCTCATGACATCATCTCTGAAATAACAAAACATGCTCAGATCCACTGCACATGCACAGTCAGAGAGATTTCTGCAGGCTAAGATGCTGTAATGGATGGAGAGGGAGAATTCCTTTATCATGGGTTTACATAAAAATACTTCCAAATACTAAACTTTTACACTGAGGAAGCATCGAGGAGCCGCTCTCACAGATGAGAGACCCACTGTGATACAGAGCTGCTGCACAAGCTCATCAGAAAAAGAGGTCTCCTCCCACAAAGAGATTACGTCTGAATTCTAAGGCAGGGAACAACAGATGGAGACAGACAGGCAGATGGGAAAACAAGACAGCGCTGTCTACATCCTCGGCACTGATCTCAGCAGAGTGGTTGCCAAGCTAAAAAGTTCTGACCTGAAGAAAAACTTTCTCAAAGTCTGTGGATATAGATGAGGGCTTCTGGGCTTGAACTCATGTCAAATTTCAAACTTCCCTGTCCAAAAAGGGACCAGCCTCAAACCCATCTGTGCACCCACACCTAGAATGAATCTTCTTCCTCCAGAAGACCCCCTAGACTGAGCTTTAAACCTACTGTGTAATGTCAAGACACAGGCTTTTCCAGGCCAGAGGGTTCAGGCTGGCAGTGCAAACAGCACTAGTAAAACCATTACCCATTTCAGCAGTAGCAGCTGTACTAAAGCAGCCTTCAGGGACCTTGACAAGGGCAAGTATCACTGTCCTATGTGCACGGGGCATGAACAGGCCCTCGGCAGCCTAAATACCTCAACTGGACAATTACCTCCGTTTTACAGGCTGTAAAGTAAGAAAATTTAAATGATGGAATAGGCACATTACCATAAGACCTTCTACAGAAATGAATCAGGTGAGTTTTCCCTTCTTCATTTTTGTAACATTCTTTAGATTCTGCATGCCATCATTAGCATACATCAGATCCAAGAAAAAACAAAATCAGAAAGTAGAGAGGAGATTCTGAAGATATGTGTAATTCAAGAAATGTTTAGATAATATTCAGGGATAGGTATTTCCATCTATGTGGACACCCAACATGGAAAAAAAGTAATTCTAGTCTAGAATAAGATGTCAATGCTAGAACAGTAACAGCTTTATTGGAATAGTTTATTCTGCAATGTCTGCTCTGATCTGCCTTGCTCTAGAAACAAAGTTTCAATAGTGCTAATCCATCTTTAAAAGAAAAATGTCTCTGCCCTTTGTCTTTCTGGAGAAGAAAATATTGGCTGAGAATGCAACTGGTTTCTACTGCAGGAGCTCTAATTTTCTGCTGTAGCAATGCTGAATCATTTGAAGAGCACATAACTAAAAGAAATCTCATTCTGCAGTACTTTAGGCACCCAGAGCACACCTCCCGTAAGTCTTCTCAAACTTTATTACTACTTCACTTTTCCTTGCTGACACTATTCCTACTAGAAGGCTGCCCCAGAACCCCACTGCTATGCCTAAACTTCTTTTTGTTTTTAGCCCACTTTCCTGTAAGGCCATTCGACATACATTTGTTTTTGTGCCAGTATCTTCCTTTAGCCTAAATAATCATTCTCTCTCTAGTAATTACCTCTAATGAATATGCAGATAACCAGTACAACCTTTCTTAGACATTATCTGGGTACATTAACTGAAGCTCTTTTAGGCCATACTATTCAGACAGACTCTTTCAAATGCTGATCATCTTAGCACTCATTCTTTGTTTGATTTCTCCTTTCATAAATATGGGTGGTCAGAAATACCATCACCAGGAGCTAAGACCAACTTTTAATGAAAAGTTTATGTTTAATGAAAGAAAAACATGAATTCTTTTATTTTACAGCATGTTTAGTACAACAAGCCCAGTAAATGAGAGTGGTCAAGAATGTCCCACTAACCGTATCTGAGGCTATGTAAAACATGGTGAGTGTGAACAATATTCTACTAAGACATAATAAAGTCTTGTTCCCACAAATTAATCATATACAAAGAAAGGTAATGCCTGCTTCTTAAGGCTGGAAAGGGCCAGCAACAATAACTCTGAGTACCCTCCCCTCCATTAATCTTCTCAAGCTCCAACACTGAAGTGAATGATGACAGTTAAACGTGAATGCTGGTTCTGTTTTTGTTGATCATTTTAACAGATGGACTGGGGAAGGTGTGGGTGTGCTGTGAAATGGCAATTACTGCAGGGAGGGAAACGCAGTTGGATGAAAAGGAAAAGAGATACAAATCAAAAAAAAAGAGGAATAAAGCAGAGACGGGAAGTGAAAAATGAAAGAGAAAAATTCCAGTGAACTTACATTTCACCTTATTTTTCTGCTGAATTCACTAGTGAGGTATTGAGCAAATGATCAGTAATGGTAACAACTACATCTATACTTATTGTACCCAAGCTGCAATTTTGCTCACATCTTTGTATAAATATCAAATTGATTCAAGTGAGATATTTTCTAGGAATAGAGGCTTACAAATAAACCCATATTTATACCTTTTTTCATAGGACACAGCTAATATAGAATTCAGCTTTCTCCTCAGAATGAACTCTATATTCCCAGCTCCTGTGCAATAAACAAAGAGCTCCCTTCTGCCTGGCAGTCAAAGCAAGCAGCTCACTAACAGCACAGGAGTGTGACAGCAGCAGGGACAGCAAACCCAAAGACCCTCAAATAATGAAAAAAAGACTGCAGCTAATAACAAAGAGCCAAACTTTTTTCCTCCCAGCTCTCAGCTATTTAATATGTATTATTTCAAATTCTTATTCATAATTCAATGGTTAGTGCATGTGAATAACTACGTGATTTGGGGTTTTTTCCCTCCCTAAGGAAGTAAGAGGTTAATTTTGATCAAGAAAGGGAGGGGGATGAGTGCCACTCTGAGACCTTGAATTACCTCAACTGCTTTCTCTCCTATGCATGTACATTTCCAGCTGTATTGCACAACTCAAAATATTTACGGTCTATCTCTCTGCCCTACAGAAAAATTCAGAACAATCTGAAGAAGGATCTAACACTTGATGATCTGCTCCCTAACACACTTAGACCATCGGCACTTTTTTGAGAAAAAAAACCCCAACAAAACAAGAGGGAAGCTGGTATGTTTATATCATGGAAAGGAAGCTAAGCTTGAGAGGGACTTGTGACTTTCTTGGCCATGAAGAACAGCTGTCTCATCTCTCAGGATATTGCCCTAACCTCTGCAGTGTTCTTTCTGTGAATATACTTGTGAAAACGTTATTTCTTTCTTTAAAAATCTGTTTTTAAAAGGTCTTTGAAAGTGCCTAATATTTTTTTTTCAATCAGCGCTATTTATGTACTGCAAAACGTGATGGCTACTGGGTTTGCAACATCAGGGATACTAGAAATAACATGAAGAACTTTTCCCCTATGCCACCAAATAGAGCATGACCTGGATTGGTAATGAATGAAAGAAAAACCCAGATGTCAGGTAATATTGTAAGGAGTTGTGAAGGGAGTTTCAGTTAACTTCTTAGCAGAGAGGTGTCTGCATCCCAAAAGAACCGTCACAGCTGGCACAGACTGATGCCAATCTCAGCAGAGAGGCCAACCAGTGATCTGAGAGTTTATTTATAAATATTTTAGCAGACTGAAGAACCAGGAGGAGTTTTAAATTTACATTTCTTTATACATACTCCCACTCAGAATCTGTGAATTTAGTAAATTTGTATAAAATCATCACCACGGCCTGACAATGGGATTTACAGGGGCAATGTACCCATAAAGGCACACGCCTCCACTGACAAGCAGGCAATCTTACTTTCCAAAATTATTTTAATTGCCAATGCTTTTTAATTCCCTAAAACATTAACACAACGTTAGTGAAGGATACAATCACTACACAGTCCTCACTCTCGCAGGGTCTCTGTTCTAGTGATGGAATGTACCCCAGATGCAGACTCAGTGCTGAATGCCAGGAGCTCAACACTGTGGGACTAACATTGCTCAGGACCACAGGGCTCAGGATGAAAGAGCAGACCGGCAGTGTCGGAAATGTAAGAAAATCACACTCTGTTTAATGGCAAAGCTTCAAATACCAGTCCTAACACCTGTGACCTTCAAACACTTACATGAGGCCCCCAGCAAACTGCTGTATCAGACAGAAGAATCAGACAACTCAGGCAGACTCAAAACGTGTGAATGGGCCAGAAGTTCTGTGATGAGCTATGAGGGATTTCTCCTAAATGCCCAGTGTTACATATGAAAGGAAATCATGAAGCTACAGAAAAAACACAAAAGCCATCTGTCCTCATGACTCAAAAGAGACAGTAACTAACTTCTTCTCAAAGACGCCACCAACTCCAGTCCCTCTTTGCTCAGGAGGAAACACATAGGAACGACACTAAATCAACAAGGCGAGAAATGAAGCCTTGCTCACGAAGCCTCCTTACCGTGAGACGTTTCGAGGCATCCACTTCAATCATCCCCCGCAAAAGGTTCTGACAGTCGGGGGGGATAAAATGGGGCATGTGGAACACTCCACGCTTCACCTTCTCCAGCAGTTGCCGCAAGTTGTCGTCATCGAAAGGCAGGGCACCCTGCAGGAATGGACAGAGCAGTCAATGGGAGAGAACTGGAGACGGCCAAGGAGAAAAGCCAGGATAAACACGGTGAGAGAATGGAAAAGAGGAATTCAGCTCATAATATATTATTATAATGAGTGAAAAAAACTTTCCATCCATTGAAAAGACCCAATTTCTTAGTGCTGCTGCATTTCCTCTAACACAGGAGACAAAACTGAGGACATTGTTATTTTTATTAGACCTTTAATTAGAAAATGACTACCAGTATAAAGTAAAATACAAAATATGAAATTGCCTTTCCAGGCAAATTCACCAAAGATGCGGGGATTCACTTAAATTCAGCTCAAGCTTTTGATCTGCTGGTATTCCTCCTGGGCATACTTTCACAGCAGCAACGTTTATCGTCTCCTTATTTTTAATCTTCCTGAGACACATTTATTGCACACATTGAAAAGAAGGTGAACAGCTTTTGAGAGACTTTCAATAAAGAACATGCTCTTTCTGATGGAGCAATAAAATGACACAGCTGAAAGAAACCCCAACCAACATTAGCCTTTGGAAGCAGCAGACATTCTACCTGTTTAATATACTCCATCCAGTTCCCATGCTGTGGTCAGGCCATCAGTTCCTATTGCTTCCCTACTGTAGCTCACTTACATGAATGGCTCGAAGTTTTTTTAGCTGAAACTACATTTTGAATAGATCATCAGCTTGCCACAAAAAGCAGTAAAAGACCTATCTGTGCTGCAAGGACAAAAAGGAAAAAGAGAAGTAGAAATCTTTAGGATAACTCTACTGACTGAAGCTGATACCCTTTTATAGCAAGTCTGCACCTTCCTAGATATTCTCACTTCCTTCTTTCACTGCCTAATTCTAGTAGGTGCCGAGCTTCCTTGATTTCCAGGATGGTTTGTGGGAAGCTGCAAGCTGTCAGCTGCTGTGATAATGAAGCTTTCAGTTATCAGCTCTGGCACTGCTCTTACTACAGCGAGTAGTGCATCTGTATAAGCAATCCTGTGTCTATGGTTTAGGGAGAACAGCAGCTCCATTTACAGCAGCCCCAGGAAGCCACCTGATGGCAGCCACGACTGGGCACTGCTGACTGGTGCTTGTTCATTCAAGTGGCCTTGAAGGCAGAGCCTCTCCCTGCCTCCTGCAACCAACCTCCAGAGTTACCTGCGTTTTCCTTATTCCTTCCAGACTTAAAGGAAAATCAATTCTGATAGTTCAGTACTTTGGTTAATGCAATTTAAGCCCTGATGAAGTCAGAAAGGACACTGTGTGGCATTTCCTGAAGGTAGCAACTACATCTCTTTTATTACTTCCATCTGCTATCATATCTTGATAGTTTTTGCAGTGTTTGTCCTGACATAATTAACTGGCGAGCTCTGCACTCTCCATCAATAATAGACTTATTTCAATAATTTTTCAGGCTCATGAGTGTATGTAGGAACAGATGAAGATGCAGCAACAGACACCCAAGCTTGACAGAGAATCTCCCTGAAAATGAAAAGCCTGCTTGACAAATCCTAACCATCTTGACACATTCTCTCTTCTGCTCTTACAAATTCAAGAAGTTATATTAAGAGCTCATTATACACTTCTATTTTATCAGCTATGAAAGTAACTGCTCAGTAAGAGATGACCAGGTGCTATCTAGTGTGACAGTTAAAATTCTTCCAATGCAACATCAAGATAAAAAAATTTAAATTTCAAAAATGTCGGTGAATTGTAATGACTAAAAAGAAAAAAGGAGTAAGATTGGTTAAGGGGAATTAAAGCATCATACTGAGATTACTTCAAGGTAGTCTGGTATGAGTCATTAAAAAAGAATCAGCATATCTTTTGATACAAAACTTCTCTAAAATTTAAAAATATTTAAACAAAAATAATATCCAGAATTTATCTCATTTTACACTGTGCAAGGGCTTTTTTCCAAAATAAAACATTAAAGTGAAGTAATTTGGTTTACTGATAAATGTACAAAAAAAATAAAAAATTTACTTCAGGCTTGTTGCTTTTATAATTATAGATAATCAGATGAACTATTACAGATATAAAGCACTTAACATGCACATAAAACCTATATACATATAGAGTATTTTACCTGCATGTGCTATATGCTTGTATTAATATAAACGATATTTTCCTACATTATACTATGGAAATTGATAAGAAATGCCAAGCCTATCTGCCTTCAGCTGGACACCCATTTGTTGGACGTTTAGGAGTGTTATAATAGAACTTAATTTCAGAATAAATTCCACAGAGAATTGAAACTCTGATCAAAAGAAGAATAAGTTAGAAGATACCACATTTTGAACACTAAAAGCATTACTGAGCCAGATGGAAACTAATTTAAACTTTGTACTACTGGCTCAGTTTTATATTCCCATGTGCACCAAATTAAAATGTAGCTCACTGCTTGCATGAAACAAAGATGAGGTTCTCAAGTCTTTCCTTAAAAAAATACTGCAGTTAATGTATGCATATACCTGCTGAAGCACATATATACATACAGCAGAAAAAAGTGAACACATCCCAAACCCAGGCATATCTTGATTCCGTGAAGGACAACTTCTTTGACACTCTCTGTATCCTGGAGTTGTAACCCTACACATCCTTACCCATCAAAAAATGTGGTGCAACATCGCAACACAACAAAGAGCATTTATGGAAACAAGTTTTTGGTGCCTGTCTATGCTCTCCTGTGCAGGGCAACAGTGTTTCAAAGAAGCAGTGAAATATTCCTCATGCTTTTCCTTTGGGGCTGATATAGAAGTAAGAGGAAAGGATGCCACTGAGAGATACAAAAATAGAGGACTAAAAAAAACCACCCGTACATGATGTCAATAGAATTGCCATTAAATACAGCAGCACTTTCAGATTTTTCCTTTTCTTTTTAAAGGCTAGTGCAAGGAAGATGACTCACCACTAGCAACGCAAACAAAATGACTCCACAGCTCCAGACGTCTGCTTTCCTTCCATCATATTTTTCTCCCTGCACAGCAATGACACACAGGTTCAAAAGACTGGTCGCTAGTAAATTAATTAATTATCCTTGAAGAATGAGAGAGGGGAAAATGGGAAAACCAACGTTTCAGTTCAGCTACCTGAATTCAGCTTCCAAGTTGGCCTTCCCACCTAGAAGGAAGCCACTACACAGCTGGCTAATTGAATTTTGTGAACATCAGCTTGCAGTCTTATCTGGGATCTGTGAGGAAAGGCTCAGAAGTGGGAGCAGGGCAGGAATGGTTGACAACTCACAAATTATCAGATCTGGCATTTAAACAGAGTAACAGGTGCATTAAGGACATCAAGAAGGTGTGTTTCTCTGCCCTGGCTCTTCAGGGGGCTTGTCACCAGCCATGTTATTAGCAAACTCATAGTGCTGTCTGGACAGTCTCTCCTGTGTGCTTCCTGCTCCACTTTACAGCAGAGACATGCTTTGGAAGAGGGCAATCTTGGACACTGAAATCTTGGATACTTATTTTCAGAGGACAAAGGGAAAGCAGAGGGGAAGAATACTGTTTAGTAGAAACCAACATCACTGACAGTCAATCCCAGCTCTTCTACTGAGATGACAGCTACATGAGAGACAGGAAAGCTGAGGGGACTATGTCCCTTGGGTCAAAGGATCAAATTAAGCCAGGCTCCTGTACTTCTGTCTGATCACATGGTGCAAAGGGTACTGTGAGAATAACATACAATTATTTCCCAATGTGGCTTGATTCAGGGTTGAGCCAAACAAACAAAACTCTGTGTAGATTCCTTGTGTCCTTTTTTTTCTCTCTGCCTTGGGCAGATTTCTTGTACAAAGGATCTATCTGTGTACTTGCAATGAGGGACATTTCAAAAAAGGTATTTATGTACACTAATATTAACCAACTTACCCGGATGACTTCAGGACAAGCATAATGCGGTGATCTGAAAAACAAAATACAGTCAAATGAGTATGTAATAGCCTGGTATTTATGGTTATGTGCATTTCCATTTTGTTTAGCAGAATGATGATAGACTTGCTTATACAGAATACAAGTGTGCAAACCAGCACATTTTTCCTCAACAAGAACACATTTCTAACAAGCTCAGAAAATGGTCAAGAACTAGCATAATTTAAAACTCTATGGCCCTGCTATGAATTTTTTCAAAGCAAGAAATGAAGGGAAGATGAGGCATATTCTGTGAGTATAAAATTCCAGCTCTCTAATACCACCCTTTAACTTGGCCATGTATCTAATTAAAAGGAGGGCCCACACTGCAAAGCCTTTTACAGGAAAAAAGATGTATCCCTAAACCATGTCTGGTAACTCTTCTGCAAAGATGGCTCTCATTTACACCAGTGGTTACAAAAGACACCAATACATGACTGCAATATGCCTTTTTTTTTCTTTAAAAAAACAAAAAAGGATGGACAGTAGCACTATTACCTGGTGAGTTAATATATTCTTTTCACATCCTTCTACCCATATATCTCTTGTTTGATTCCTGTCTGAGAAGAGTTAATTACTTCAACTTGCCAGGTAATAATTTTAATTCCTAAGGATTATAGCCATGGCTACTTATTTTATAGCCTTCATTAAAGTAACTTGACAAGTAAAAGGGATGCAAACTGTCTGAAACCCGTGTACAAATCATGCTATTGTTTATCCTGACACCTCCCAGCAGTCCCTGAGCCTGTCTTCATTTGTGCATGTGTTTCTTGTGACAAATGCAATCATGGCTGGGCAATACCTGTCTCACAAAGTAATGAGCAAACCAGAAGCACAGCGAGGTTAGCTTTGTGCTAGGATGCTGTACTAATGCCCAGTGAGACAGCCCCTTAATTGAATTTCCATACACACTACACTTATCTTGTGGCAAAATATCATCCCATGGGCACAGAATGCCCTGATACGGTATCACAGCTTTTGGCAATAAACTCAGGGTACACTTGGGAGTGCAGCTACCTTGACAGTAAAGCTTCTGTGAGGAGAGAGAAATGCAGTTGATCCCTCACAGATTTCAGGAAAAGTGGAATTCAACAGCTTTATCCAATATTTAATACAACACCAACCTTGGGCCCATTTAAGAGATGGACTATTCACAGGTATTCTAACCAGTCTGTCTGCTCAATAATGCCCTAGCTTAGACTACATTTTGAAAACCTTGGTTCAAGAGTCAAAACAGATCATGAAAGCCAGAGCCTCCCTCAGAGAGCTGGCTAGAGCTAGTCAATGGAAGACAAGAAAGAACGGTCTTGTGTCTAGTGGGTAAGGACAGACTATCCAGGCTCTCTACGTAGCTCTGTCACTGACAGCCAAGGAAACATGGACAAGGTTACTGAACATTTTTAAAAGCTGCAGCTGGCCCGTTTGAAAAAGGTGACCAGAACCTCACCATGAGTCTACTCTTCTGACTAAAGCAAGAGCAATGCCACCATGAGTCTACTCTTCTGACTAAAGCAAGAGCAATGCCACCACAGCTTTCACATCACAAGAGAGAAAGTGAGGCCAGAGTGAGAAAATGAATTGCTTAATGTTATGTACTTGTTCCCAAACTTCCAAAATATGTTGTTTCCCGTGAATTTGCCTCTTTATAGCAAACCAAGACCTGCACTATGATTAGCAGATGATTATCTAAATTAATTTCTATCCCCCCATGTCTCAACTACACCTATTCTTTCCAAAACCCCAAAGTCTTAACCACAAAAAGTCATAACACTGGACTAACACAACATTTTGCAAGCTTTTAGAAGACAAATTATTCTTGAGAGAATACTTGACTAGTGACGTCGTCTTTTTCTCCTATCTAACAGTGCTGTAGAGGGTACAGGCCATCCCTGAGGCACACACAAAGCCCAAGTAAGGAGCAGCACCACAACTGGGACTGCAGCCCAGGCCTGACAAGTACAGCTCTCACTAGTGCTGGTCTGCTTACACTGAGCACTGAAGGAGGGCAGTATAGGAACTGTAGGGAACATAGTAATGCAACCGGAATTTGGAAAAAAACGCACAGTAGCAAAAAGAGTACAGGACTTACATAGATCAAGGATATGTGCTCAGTTTAGTAACCTCAGAACAGAAAGGCCAGATCTAACATGTTCTGTACATCACATTAGGTTTGGAAAATATACGGGGGATAAAAGGAGTGCAGATACATTCCAAGTAACTGTCAAGCTCCTGTCACTTAGTGTGTTTGAGTTTCTCACTCTCACATGTATTTTAGGTTCTGCAAGGTACATATGCCTCTCTGTGTGAGTCATGAACACACCCAGTACATTAAATGGCTACTACAGGTGGTGCCTGTGACTGACCTAGAAACTTTATCCAGACCTCTCCAATCCCACATCGTATCCTGTACAGTTCAGCAATAACCTTCAGTACAATTCTTTTTGGATGACAGTGGCGCTGGAGTGCACTGGAAGAGTTAGTATCTCAATTTGCAGAGTGTTCCTGAATTTTTATTTGTATATTATGACTCCAACAAGGATTTCAGAACTCTTAATTGTGGGTGCTGAGCAGTGCAACCACCTTGAAAGCTTCCTGTGCTAACATCCTTGAAAAGAAGAATGTAAGCGTTGTGAAGAACTCAAGATAGGTACATAGGTATTTATGTGTCCTACTAGCAAATGCCCTTAGTGTTTTTCTTCCTGAGGTCTGCTGAACTGCAGTGGAATGTGCCATAGAGGCACACTGAAAAGGCACCACTGAAATTCTGCAGAAGTCTAAGAGACTGGGTGGAGAAAACGTTATAATAAATCCTTTGAAGGAGCTGGATTGATTCAATCATTCAACAGCTGCATTGCAACTGCCCAGAGAGCACAGGTTTCTGGCACTGCCATTCTGAATTCTTGCCAGCAAACACTAGCTAGGTATCTGCAGCATTATCCTGGCTAACAGCTTTAAAAGGGATCCTCCAGTCAGCCAGAATCCATAAAAAAACTCATTTCCATGCTACCAATCACAGAGCAACTTCAACTGCTGTAAAGACAAAACTCAAATTTAATCAAAAATCTATTTATCTTTATAAAAAGAGTCATGAATATTTCTTTGGCTCTTATCACTAATTATTCAATATAGATGAGTCAAGAGCAACATTCGCTGTCTCTTCCCCTAGACCACCTCCTCATCATTCTGCTGCATCTCTGTGCAGCAAAAGCCCCAGTCTACCCTTGATAACAAAAAAATATATCGCTTAGCAAGACCAAGAAACAGCTGCTGTCTGTGGGTACCGCTGCAAAAAAGTAGCAATGTTGGCAGTGTTTATTTCCAGGGTGATGGGGATTTTCCAAGGCTATTTTGCCTGGGGCAGGAAGGGCTCTCTGAATGGTCATTCACAGCTGTGACTCTAGGACACAACTATCTTAAGGATCTTAGGGGACCTTAGAGAATTTACATGGGATTTAAACCAGAGGAAATAAGACAAGAGAGCAATGGTGAAATCCAGGACAGCTCTGGACAGTTAAGTCAGTCATGCAGAAAGAAATATATATATTCTAGATGTATCTTTTCTGAATTTCATCTGAGAGACTAGAAAAGTAGTTCTTATCTGTGCACATCAAGATCTTGTGCAGCTGCAGTAGATCTGAGACAAACAGGGCCATACCTTCAGTGCAGATGTGATGTGCCTGTGAGTTATAGAGTTTTTTACGTGGGTTAGAGAGATCTGCACTGCACATACACAAATCCATTGGGCACATATGGTTTATCTGGGAACACACAGTAACTGCTTTGCCAGACAAGTGGTTGGTTGATCAAGAAGGACAGAAAAAGCTGTGTGATCCTACTCCACAGTGTGACAAATCATGTATTACACTGCCTGATGCATTCTCAAGTCCCTATAAAGATGAGTGTCCATGCCTCAGTCCTTTGGTCCCATGCCTTAAGATGGTACTATTTGGGGGAGAAGAAAAGCTGCTTTGAGGTCCATCCTTTAGGCCTCACAGACAGACAAAGAGTTTATGCAGAGAGGGAGGAACAAGAAGTCTCCTTTCCTCTGTTTTTATTATTATTTCATTTTATTATTATATTTATTCTTCAAGGCATGAAGTTACCGTGATATAGGATGTTGTACAGCTGCAAAGAAATCCTCACACATCTGGCTGTTTTTGCTGTTGCTCGATTCTAGAGTCCTTCTTTCCCCTCTCTTTATCACTGTCTCCAAGCTGGCTTTCAGAGGCAGGAGTTACCCACTAGAGCAAAAGGCTGCCTCTGCTTTACCCCCATACTGGGTAGCAAAGGGCTGAGATGAAGGGGAAGATCAGAGGACTAGCAAAATAGATAAAGAGAATTCAGGAGAAGGACACTGGCATTCCGAGTAGAGAAAGCGACAGATGCTGATCAGAGAGAAAAGAAAGGCATGGAGACACTAATGAAAGTTTCCAGCAGCAGTGAGTAGTTAAGGCTGCAGTGAAGGCAGGAGCTGCAGGTAAGGCTGTAATTAAGGTAGTAGGTGTAGTTAAGGCTGAGCTGTATAATAGCTATAATGCTATTAAAGCTTCAACTCACTCATTTACCTTTGGATGAGAAAAATCAGCATCTAGACCTCAGCCATCTTATAGCTGTTTATTCCTCGGGTGCAATTACAATTTTTGGGGAATCTGCAAATCAATTCATTGATTATCAGTTCAAATTTTTAAATAATGGAACCATTAAGAGGTTTTAATTTTAAAGATTAACCAGACTCTTGTATTAAAAGGGCATAAAGATTGCCAAATTAGGTATCCATAAGTTAAGAATGGTCAAAAAAACAGGTTGAAAATGTTACACTGTACTCTGCAGGTAAATCAGGTGAATGTGCTGCTTTGCCCAATGCCTCTTTTCTACTTGTGACTGAAGTTGGGATGTAGCAATGTGAGGGAACTTTAGTGTCAATAAGGACAAGTTTGCAAGCATGCAGCTGACTGACACATGGGAGAATCAAACTCTCTGTCCCTGCCAGAGAATCCTTCTGTGAAAGAAAATGAACAAGTGCCTTAAACTAAGATGTTCACAGCTAATTATGAGTTGCATGTTCCCCAGTTTTCAGAACCACAGTGCTACACATCCAAGTTTGATTTCCAGCATTTATAAGCATGTGGAGCAGCAGGTGCAGTTGGTAGGCACTGTGCTCTCTCAGTAAAGGGCTGTTATCAAGCACAAAGTATCCTGAGGTACTGGGCCCCAAGAGTATCCAACTCAAAACTGGGTGACAATTTTGAGTTTCATTTTGCAGAATCCTGTGTCCTCATAAAAATGGAAATAACCAGATCAATGTGGCAAACATAATATGAAAACAGTATAATTAATACTTGGAAACCTAAGACACAGTGATGTAATCCTACACAGCATTCATAGCAGGGCTTGAATGCAGTGAGCAGAAGTTATAAATAGATCCATAAAATAAATGATGAGGAAAACCCAAACATTAAATAGCTGTTGACTCACAAAAATACACCATCCAATCATCAAATGAGGCAAAGATTTGTTGAAAAAAAAAACAGTACAAGCTCATACTTAATGGGCATATCCTAATGTGCACAGGCTGAGTAAATGCTACACTGCCAAGCTGAAGAAAAGCACATCTTAAATTCTCAGGGATTGATTTTGCAGAATCCAAGCTCTTTAAACATACCTTGTGAAGTATTATAGCTGATGCTGGTACCAATGGTCATTAATAAGGTTGTCTGGTATTTCCCTTTATAATCCTCATTTTAAGTTCCTTGTAACTTGCTATCAATTTAACAACAATTTTCCTTGCTTTTTGTCTGTCTCAGACTGGTTTCATGTATTTGTAAGCATGCATGCTGTGTATGGGCTGAAGCATTTCCAATATCTAAGTCTAATTTTAAGTAAATGCTTTTTCATATTAAAAAAAAGAGAAAAAGTTCTAGTATCCTCCACTGCAAAGGGAAAAACTGAGTATTTATTTGCATTCTCTAGAAATTACATAATTGAAATATTGCATTTCACTAGAAAACTGCAATTTGCATTTACTAGCAGAAACTTGCTAGAATATTAGGATCAAAATCCTACCTGCATTGGTAACACTTCACAGAGTAATTTTTTTTATCTGAAACTCTGAGTTGCTGTGGGTGGGGTTGCCACATGGTGCCAAACTTAAAAACAAACAGAGCACAAAACTGAAGTAGAAAAAATGAAGTAGACCTAGGACTGGCAGTAACCGACTCACACAGCCAGTTAACGGAAACTAGAGCTAAACTAGAGAAAAAAGGGAAAACAATCTGGGATTTGGAGCCAAATATGGAGCAGAAATTAATGGGACAAGACAGCTAGACTGTGGTACAAATCAGGAAGGAGACAGGAATGCAGTGCTGGAAATGGAAGGTCTTGATGAGATGGGGTAAAAAGTACTAATTCTGGCATTTCCGAATTGAAGTGCTTAAATTTGCAACCCTAAAAATGACAGAATGTAGGACACTTGCATATGTTTTAGATAAATGTACACATTTATTATAAGGGTAAAAGAATATGTGCAGCATCATGTCATGTAACTAAATTCAGAAAGGGTGGTTTGGACACTGAGGTGTATCTGCCCTCTGAATTATCTGCTCACCACAGGTCTGCTGATACATCAGTGACTCCTAAGATGGAGAATTGAAGCAGAGAAGGGCAATGCATCTTGTCCTAGACCACCATGAATGCCTTCACCAGAGACAGGAATCAAGCTCAGATAACCTGGGTCTCAGACCTGAGGTTTAACCAAAAGGCACTCACTCTTCTTGCCTACTGACAACCCAGGATGGATCGGACAACCTCTCCCATTCTGAAACACTGCAAGGCAGCATGCCAGGAAGAATCACTGAAAAAGAGATGGGGAGTGTCTCTGCATGCCACTGCCTGGATGGGTAAAGAGGAAGAAGAGCTGAAGAGATCTAAAATAACAGCAGCAGCAGCCTATCACATCTTCCTCTTCCTTCGTTGTCTGCTGTTAGCTGACAGACCCTCCCTGCTTCCGAAGGAATGAAGAGACTCACTGTGTTATCCTGGCATTTCAAGGACCATCTCTCTGTAAGACTGCCTTGCTGTGCAATTTCTGCCATAAGCAGAACTAGTCCTGCAGAGCCTACACACAGCTCCTCTTCCCCTTAAGGGTCTAAAAACACTAAAAAGAACTACAGCATAGTCCTCTGCACTGTGCATATGCAGGATTCACACAATACACATTTCTATGATGGGGATTCATTACAATCAAGGCCAAATGTGCAGTCTGTCAATGACAAATTATGTCAGTGAAACAGCAAGTCCATCCTTGCCTCCTCCTACACCGACACATCTGGATAGAACTTTTATTGTGTCCTCCAGGTAGTCTGTCAGTGCTATCAATGCTACAGAAAACCATGCAGGTCTAAGGATGGTGACTCTGAGATATGCAATTACATCATACCTCAGGCTACATGAGGCTACTCTTCATGATGCCAGTCAAGACTCTTCAGTCAACCAAAGACTACCCAAACTTTGGACTAAACTTAGCAGTTGACTTGTAATAGCAAAGAATTTTTGATTGCAGTCTCCCTGCTTCGCTGAACTGACAAAGTTAGCTGTATCACACAGCTCAACCCCATCTGAGCCTCCCACTCTGACTGACAGAAATACCTGGAGACTCCCTGCATGACTGTCAATGGAAATGTTACAGTTTCATCTCATTATCAGTGTTCACAGTATGGATAAAGCCATTCTAGAAATTAACTTATGGGTGCATGGAGGAGCATCTCATTAAAGCTCAATACTCAGCCATGATTCACTCTGTTTTGTTCCTTTTCATGCTGGCTGAAAGTACCAACTACATGGGTAGGTAAAACTGTTGCCTTGAAAAGCTCTGAGGCTGGTTACTGTGTGTGCTCCAAGGGAAAGGGAGTCATAACTGGATTACCTTTCCCTGTGAACAGTGTGGCATATTGTCATATATTCCTTCCTTCCTTCCTTCCCCCACCCCAAACCAAAGAGATCACACGACACCAGTATCAGCCACGCTGGGCTGCATGCCAGGAGAATTAATGAAGTGGTGTAATAGCTCACATGGAGGCCTAGTGATTGGCAACACACTTAAAATGCATCTGCAAGGCAGGAGATCATAGCGTTGCTGCTGTGTTCTGTTTATTACAGGCACATCTCTTCCGTTCCATTGATTTCTTTATTAGTGCATTTTAAGGCCACAATGTGGGGGCTGGATCTGCTTGAAGCATGCAGGTTTGAATTCCAGCACAGCTTATCGGAAGGAAACCTCCCTTTGAGATTCCAGATATGGATAACAGAACTTGGTGCTAACAAGAACAGGAACCCTACTGAGAGGTTCCCAAGGAGTTAGAAAAATCCTACAGGGCAATTGAGGTTGGCTTGGTTTTTATACTTCCTCTTTTTTTTTTTTCTCGTGGAAGGAAGGGGAACAATTTTCTCTAGAGAATATAGAGGCTTTGTGGCAACTGCAGGGAGGACTGCATTTCCTGATCTAGAGGGGAAGTTTGAAAGAAGCTGCAAGCAAAAGATGTGCAGAATCATGGAATGTTTTGGATTGGAAGTAACCTTTAAAACTTAACTAGTTCAACACCCTTGCAATGAGCAGGGATATATTCAACTAGATCAAGTTACAGAGCCCCATCCAACCAGACCAGAATGTTTCCAGGGATGGGGAATCTACCATCTCTCTGGGAAACCTGTTCAGTGTTTTACCATCCTCAATGTAAAAAACTTCTTCCTTGTATCTAATCCACATTGACCATTTTTTTAGTTCAAAACAATTATCCCTTGTCCTATCACAACAGGTCCTGATAAAAAGTTGGTCCTCATCTTTTTTACAGTCCCCCTTTCAGTACTGAAAGTTTGCAATAAGGTCTCCTGGAGCCTTTTCTCTCCAGACTGAATAACCCCAACTCTATCAGTCCATCCTCATGGGGAAGATGTTACAGCCCTCCAACCACTTTCATGGCCTCCACTGGGCCCACTCTAACAGGTTCATAGCCTTCTTATGCTATGGATGCCCCAAAGCTGGATGCAGCTGGATGAGTCTCACCAGAGCAGAGCAGGGCAGAGCAGAGCAGAGCAGAGCAGAGGGGCAGCATCCCCTCCCTCTCCCTGCTGGCCATGCTGCTTTGGATGCAGCCCAGCACACATCTGGCTTTCTGGGCTGCAAGTGCACATTTCTGGGTCACATCCAGCCTTTCATCGACCAGTACCCCCCCCAAGGCCTTCTCAGCAGCACTGCTCTGAATCCTTTCATCCCTCAGCCTGTACTGATGAGTGTCTCCCTACCCAAGTGCAGGGCCTTGTAGTTGACCTTGGCATCACAGTTCCTTGCTTTTCAACTGTTCTGCTAAGACCTCAAATCTTGACTTGACACGGACAGGAGAGAAATGGTGGGTTTCAGTTTACTCACCAACCAGCATTCTATCCTATCATGAACTTCCATTATAGGGAAGAGACAACACCTTTGAAAATTATTCATGACTTGGAAAGCATAGGCTAGGACTGAGAGGCAGTGGCTGGGCTTTAGAGTGAACCACGATGGCTCCATGTCTACCCTGAACTGCCTTGATCCAGAGAAGACACCAAAAAAAACCATGAACTGTAACTAGCTGAGGATGGGCCTGGGCTGAAGTCATCAGAATCACACTAACAATGGCTAAGAAAAGTCAGTCTGCATGGGAGGAAGTGGAAATCTGCTGGTACTGTCTTGTTTCTGTGCTTGCTGTTAAAACAAATTAACACACAGCGAAAAGCTGGTGTAGTGGTGCCAGGCTGCAGCAGCTCAATGCAGCTGCTGCCCTTGCTACAGCTCAGTGCCACAGCCCCTGTACAGTCACCTTGGCACTGGGAATCAGGGAGCATGGTCCAGTGGTGCCTGAAGGCAACTAAATTCGCATGGAAATGTCTTTAGACTGCCCCTGCAATATTCCTCCAGGCAGGCTCCTTTGTACCTGCATTCATGCCCTGCCTGTCATTGCAAAGGACCCTGCTTTCTCCCTGTCACTCTGCATGGGAGCTGACAGAAGCAGTGTTGAGCATGAACACGAACAGCTGCATGCAAGCAGACAGCCTACACAGGACATGCAAATTCCACTTAAGAACGTTTTTCTATCCCTTAATATTTTTTCAAAGCCTCTTCTTAAAACAGTCAACCACTGCTTTCAGTTCCCAAAAATTATATGGCCAGTAAATGCAAACACACCAGCATACGCAGATGAATCCAAACCTGAAAGCCTCGATTTTTCTATCTGTATGTGGCAACTGCACTGGCCTGCTTTTCACTGTAAAGCATTAAATCCCCCTTCTTTCATCTTTCTTCTACATTACTTGCATAATATAAATTAATTGTCTTGCTTGGAAACACCAGTGCAGCGTGCAGGACTGCAGGTCTTTACTGAAACCCTTACTACAGACAACTTCTATGTCTGTAATATGTCCCTCAGTTTTGTAATATTCTTTGAGACACTCACCCACAACTGGTCTCTAACAAGCTGTCCCCAACCTGCAGCGATGCCATCCCGAAGTCTGCTATCCGGATGTTGTTCTTTTCATCCAGCAGTAGGTTTTCTGGTTTTAAGTCCCTGTGGCTGTAAAGAAAGGGTCAAAATGTAAAAAAAAATTGCCGTAACAGCTTTCCCACTCCAAAACTTGTTCTTTATCCAGAACAGCATCCAACCTGTTTTACTTTAATTAATTTAATTTGTTTTCCTGTTCCAGGCAGGAGAACACACATATCCAAGATCCAATCCCAAATGCCCTCTCCTGATGAATGCAAGGCCTGCCTTTCCTGACAGGAAAGGAACATCTTCAACTTCCAGTGAAACAAACACAACATGAGGGAGAAACTGAGGGCAAGAGAAGGAGGAGAATTTCAGCCTGGATTTGGGGCTGGTATACCCTATCACATGACAGCTCCTAAGGCAATGCCATCAATATATTCTGTCAACAACAGGAAACAAAATGAGTGATATAAAGAGAAAAAACCTTCTTGATGTAAAGGCTACTGCAAAAAGCTCCTATTAGGAGTTGTTTACACAGGCATAAGACTTTGAAATAATTTTGGGTAATTAGCTCTGATGGAGAAATCCCTTCAACTCAGCAGTGCTTTTAACTGAGGATGTCAGAAGTGGGAAGGAGAGAGAGGATTCCCTCCTTTCCATCAAATCTTGATTCTCTTCTTATCTGTCAACATGGCAAGAGCCAGGCAGCCATGACCTTCATGATAGCAACTCCTGCTCCAAATCATATACTGATAAATTCATTAATTTTCACTGCTCACAGCCAAAACCACTGTGCGCGCATGTCTGATTCTAAGTACTCAGGTGATTCTGTAGAACTACAACATTCATTTGATTTTATATCCAAAGATAAAAATCTTGCAGAAAATTTGTGATGAATGTGTTTTTTTTTTCCTTTTTATTTGCAGCTCTTGGAAAGTCACAGAGATGAGAGAAGCGCTTCAGTCAGACCAAAGAAAAAGCTCTTTTCTTGATTTTGCTTATGAGTAGGCAAAATTACTCTGATAATAAAAGGTCTAAATAGCAGCACCCAAACAGGCAGGACTGCCAGCTTCCGTGGAGAGGCAGAACACAAACTTGTGGGAAATGGACATCCAGCAAGCATCCTCAGGTGCCAGGTGGGTGTCAGGCAAACAACACCCACTTGCAAAACCTTACAACTAAAAGCAGTTCCTCTGACCAGAAACTGAACTCAGCAAAGGAACCAGGTGTCAGAATAGTCAAGTGACACCCATCATGGAAGGCAGGCTTATCTTTGTGCCATTTCCTCTTCACTTTTTAGAACGTTCCTCTAACACTCCTCATGCATGCAAGTGTAATTCTACCCCTACAAAAATATAAAGGTGGACAGTCTCTTCCCTCTCAGAGCAACATGAGGAGCATGACACAGTCTTGGAAATTAGATCCTCTGATCTGAAGAGAAGAGGCATGAGTGGTTAGAGACAACTTGTAAATAATGCAGGTAAATTCGATGTAAAACCAGAGCACACGGTAATAGGATACCTGGGGACCGTAACAATTATTTCCAAAGGAGACTCCCAACAAAACAGCACACATTCAAAGCAGATACTGCTCATTCACCCCACCGAGACCTATGATTTGTTCTCTCTTGCTTTTTAAAATTCAGTCTCCAATCTTGCATAAATATAATGAAACCTGTGTGTTAAAATGGCCTTGTTAACAATGAGAAAACAAGCTTGTGGATAATAATCGTGATTTAGATTTGTGCACATTTTCATCTGAAAATGCAAGAGGTGCTTTATCCAATCTGTATTTCTCATATAAAATAAATAATAAATTCTTATAAATTCAAGGTTTGAGTTACCAGAGACAGAAGACTTATTAGCCATCAAGATAGTCATAACTAGTTGACAAAAAATGCAGGAGATGAGTGACAAGGAAAGGTTCCAAAGGCAGTGAATGACCAGTTAATGGCCGGGAAAAGAACCTCTGAATGTCATCATCAAGGACAGCACCAGACAAAGGCGAGATCATCAACACCTGCCAAAGTTTAACATACTCCAGCTCCAGCAGTGAAACGGAGTGAAGAGCCCACAGCTCTAAGGCAAGTGAGGAAAGCTGGATGCTAATGAGATAGTAGTGTGTGATTTCATCCTTCCTCCAGCAGACATTCGGGACAGTTCCCATCTTACGACTGCTTTCATTAATGGGAAGACCTTATCCAGCTGGGGAGGTGAGCTGCAGTTCCTCTGTCTGAGGACCAGCGCTCAGAGGCAGGTAACAGCCCCTGTAAAGTGAGTGCTGCTTGTTTGATGCTATGAAACAAGAAACTTCCCCACAGCTCAAGTGTGTGTCCTTCTGCTGTGCAGAGTTTTTCAACAGCTATAGTTGTCTTTCAGTCTTGGCAACTGCTCCTGGCTGAACACATACATGGTATAGAAGTTGAGGGTGCTGCTGCCTGTGCCTGTTCCACTGCTTGTGCACTGCATGATATGGTATGATTCATATATACAGTCTATAGCAGGCATACTGCTGACATGTGACTTTTGTGCCTAAAAATTGAATCCTTTGATTATCCTCAAATTCTGTGGCTCATTTAGAGAGCAGGAGTGATCAAGGTGGAGCACAACCTAAATACAGGATGTCCACAAGCCTAGATGTACACTCACAACAAAATATCTTATTTCAGGAACATGGTGCAGCTAAAGGAAATGCAAAAATGTTCCCTTTCCATGGCTGAAAGCTTCCAGCCTTGGCAGATCTGCCACAGGCCCCAGCTGGAGCACAACGTGTGTGAATCTTGAATGAGCCCCCTTCCCAACCACTAAGAGGTAGTGAAAGGGAAGGAACAACACCTTTGAAAATCGGGACAATATTCAGTCATGGAGTCTTCTTTTCCCTGTGTCATCCTGTCTTCCCATCAGCTGGGATCCACAACACAGCTTTAGGCCTGGGCTTTTAGGGAGAATCAAGCGGGGAAATGAGGTTCCTATAAGTTGGCATGTATATTATGGATTTTTTTGAGAGTCACTGCAAGAAAGAGAGGAAAAAGGGGGTACCACTATCCACATTCTAAACATGGAGTAAGCTTCACCTCACTGTGCTGCACAATGTTTTTCCATGAATGATCAGTTTGATGGAGGTCTTTAGGCAGAGGTGCTGACCCAGCTCCCAGTGAGCACTTTGAAAGCCTTAAGTTGGGATCTGGGGATTTGTGGGACTGGGATAGTATGTGTGAAGGTTAAACTGGAGTAGCAACAGACCTTAATAGGTTTCTTTTCTTTTCCTCCAGATACTCATCAAAATAAAACCAAGAAAACGTATCAGCTCTTCACTATAGAAATCATCACTTCACTGAGCAGAGAGAATTTTTACATTTATGGCTGCCTGGCCCCAAAATACAAGAATAGTTTTGATATAGCAGTTTTGCGTCTCTCTGACCCTTCTCCCTTTTTCAAGACATCCTCTAGTGCCCAGCAAGGATGGTTCGCCTAGGAATTTCATGGCAGCCTGAGCATAGATTTTGTATTTTGGCAGCACTGCTTTCAGAGATCTGCTTTCAGGGTGCCAGTGGGATCAGGCAGTAATTGCACATTCACCCACAAGATAATTTTATGCCCTGTTGTATTGTGTTTTATATGCTTTTATAACTGTTCTGTACCTTGGTTTATCCCAGTTCTCCCCCATTTCAGTGGTTCTGCCCATCCTGCCTCCTCCCTCAACCCCTCCCCAGTGTCCTGTCCCTCACTCAGCAGCCCATCCCTTCCCCTAGAAACTTCTGTTAAGGGCATCGAGTGACTGGTTCAGGAACCGGGGTTCCTCCCACAGCTTACCTCCATTGGTCTCCCCAGAGACCCATCTTCCCAATGTCCATACCCCCATGTTTCCCCATTGGCTCCCTATCTTTGTTCCCTCCCTTTTTATAATACACTTGAGAGCCCAGAGCTTGGTCTTCGAAGTGAGGTCGTGCTGGGCTCCAGGTCCTTAATAAACCTGGACTGATCCCTCCATTCGAAGCCCACTCCTTTCTCCCACCGCAGTCTATTCCTGCCTCACCCGCCAAGGCGAGAGCCTGAGCCGCCCTGCTGCCCCTCGGAGATCGGGAGAGGTTCCCCCACAGCTGAGTGTGCACAGCCAGCCGGGACCCCCCCGAAGGGACTTGCGGGGGGCACCATTACTACAATGCCCCAGTGAAAATTTTCCTCTAGCTGGAGCATTTCTCTGATACCCATCTTTGGGCCACTTTGAATTTGCCAAGGCAGCATCATGGGGATAGGAGTCAGGCCAGGAGTTTGCACCAGAGCGGCAGAACCAGCATCGCTGCCACTGGGAAAGAGACTTCCTCTCTGCATTTGCATTTCCCATCTTTGTATTGCCAGCTTTTCAAATGCCAGGGGGAAGAGAGAGAAACATATGGGAATAGGGAAGGCTTATTATAATTTACCTAAGAGCCCAGAAGACCAGGCTGTCTAATGCACTCACATTTGACAAAGAATTCTCTTGAGCCAAAATGAAACAAAACAAAACAAAAATCCCACTGTATGTGGTAATTACTTGGCATTAATGGAACAGTGCAGAGTAAATGCATTTAATCTGATCTCTCTGGCTCTCCATGTCTTACACGACTGCATCAACTCCTCTCTCTGCAGGTGAACAGAGGACTCGTTACCCTTTCCTTGTTCTAAAGGCTCTAAAGCTGTAGGGGCTTTATCACATGACTGGAAAACCAGAAGAGAAGAAAGCAGCTTCTTTTCTGATAAACACGGCAAACCTTCCAATTGAGCCCTGCATAAGATGAGAAGGAACGAGAAAGAGAAATGCAGGACTGCAGAAGTCAGTGTAACCCTGCTCCATAGTGGCCACAGACTCCCAGAGCTCCTCAACCAAGACAACAGCACAAGAAGTCAGCTCTGGAGCCAGGATCCAGGGGGCTTTTCAAGGGAGAACATGTGAGTGAAAGGGAACCACGGAGCAAGCCGTGGCAGAGGAAGCACAAGCTGTCAGACTCTCTTCAACATCCCTTTTTCACAAGTTACAACAAAGGCTTTACAATTTCCTTGCAGCATAAGATGGATGCAGAGAGAGGGTTCTGAAAAAATTATTCCATGGAAATGGGCACCATTCTTGGAGATGGTGCATGGAAAATGAAAGGCACAGATATGCATTAACATGTTGCAGCTTCCCACTTCCACGCTGGCCACGTTTGCTTTCTAGTCACAGCCTGAGATGCTGCTCAGACAGTTCCTTTAGTTCGCTCCGGTGCTTTTCCAGTCCATCCTCCTGCTCTGAGAATATCCCTGTACCTGTACTGTAGCAACTGCAAGAGAAACACGCTCTGCCTGTCACCCAGGGCTGCCAGAAGAATTCTGGTGTAGGGACAGACTCTAGATCTTGGATTCAAAGGAGCTGTCACCTGGCATGAGATGAAAAACGAAGCCATTATTTTAAAGTGATGTTTGAGCTGAAACGTTCTATCAGTTTCTATGACAACTCATTGTAGGTCACAGATTTCTAACCCAAGAAACCTCTTAATTGGAGTAGTTGCAGGTCATTTGTACTAATCAAATTGTTGGCTACTTTGCAAATGCTTTTCTTACTGACCTCAAACTCCCAGAAGGGCCAGGCCACAGAATAATTGTTCTGCAGTAAGCCTCTTGAAGTGCCTGATGTGATAAATAACTTATCAGTAACAATTAATAGCATGAGAAGCATTATTTTAAATTTCATGAGCAAAAAAAGCCTTTTATCTTATTTTCTCTTGCTTCTGCAAATAAGATCCAAACATGTAAGTAGAATCTACCTACAGAAGATTCTTGGTTTATAGCCATGGTTGCTATGCTCAAATTTAGTAAGTTTTCACAGAATTCTGCAGAACAAGTAAATGTAATTATAGCTAGGAAAAAGGACAGCATCTATAAACATATCAGGAGGCCTGGGGAAGGGTTTGTATGCATAAAACGTTGCTTGCTTTTAAACAATTATTTCCATTGATCCGTTAAAATATATTGTTTCTCCCTGCCAACCTCTCCTCAAAGCACGTATTCATGTATTTCAAAGCCAGAACAGCCTGTCAGCTCTGATCACCACTGCTGCACTTCCCAGAAAATGTTACCTGGTTATGCTTACAGTAAGACTATGCTGTTTTTGAGTTTCCAGTGCCTTACATAAAGAAGAAAACTTACAAAAATACACGTTCCCTGATTTTAGCTGAGCTGGTAACTTTGCCTTTAGCACTGCAGCTGCTGCACTTGATGGCTTTTCTCTGGTTCCCTGTACAAGGGATATCTGAAATTTCCTCACTGTTTTACAGTGAGTCTTGAGCACAGAACCGAAACTCCTGGATTCAGGTAATGAATGGTGAGCTTTCAACAGGGTAAAAATGCATGTTTCTTACTTCTGATGGTCTGAAAGAAAACTTGAACACTCAAGTACCAGAGAAAAAACCAAAAACAAACAACAAACCAGCAACCAATCTTATTAAATTCCACCATTTCTAAACCAGTTTCACATCTGGAGGCCTTGAGTCATGATTTCAAAGTGCTTGTCCGCTGCAATCTTCAGCACTTGACAGACCCTGCCTGCAGAACACCCCAGCACGCTCCTCGTAAATGAAGCAGGGCAGAGCAGGAGTTACTAGGAGGGTGGCACTACACAGCAGAACATGGCAGCTGGCATGCTTCAGCTCTGTTTCTCAGAGACACCCCAGATTTCTTCCTGAAAGCCTGCTTCCCTTACTGACGGTGCTCCGTAGCTCCTGCCTGCAGGAATACACCACAGAATTTTGGCACTACCGCTGCGAGATCTTGAAGCGCTGTTTTGTGGGGAGCCTTTCCCTCCCGGCAGAGAGGGAAGAACACGAGGCAGAGCCAAACAAAGCTGTCATTCCTCGCCTCACCCTCCCAGCCGCACATGGCCGTGCCCACGCAGGCACACACGGACACTCTCCCTTCCCCGGCTCTACTCAAACAAGCACAGCCCCCGGCAAAGCAAGGAGTAAGGGCTCTCATAATTGTCATTTATCAATATTCATAAAGAACCTGCCTTAACCCCTCTTGTGCGCGCTCAGGAAAAAAAACAAAAACAAAAACAA
>WBNO01000060.1:0-58896 GCA_013400575.1 Peucedramus taeniatus
TGATACAAAGGCAGAAGATTTCAAAAACCATTGGTAAAATTTCAGTGGATTTTGGTATGCCAGAGCAATTTCTTCTCCCCAGATATCATTGTCTATTAACTATTTTGCCCTCACACTTTCTTAGCAATAAATTTCTGCTCAAAGTATTTTGAATCTTAAATTCTTCCTTAGCTATTTTTTAATTGTTCTTCCAATAATGAATATAAGGAGTAGTTTCCACTCCTCTGTGATAATGTGAACGTACAATATTGTATCATATGGCATTTTTCCTAAAGTTAATTAACTAAAAGTCCTCATAATGACTAGTATGGCTTTTCATTAATGGAGAAAGTTCACATGTTTTTTATATAAACAATTTACAATACTTTGATACTATTAAAACTCTTAATTATAAAAAACCACAAAAAAGCACAATTTTAAGGTCAATCAAAGTATATGGAAAAATATAAAGTAACTCCCTAGTAAATTTCAGTCAACTTAAGACTAGTAGTGACTTCAGTGTTTCTTTTTACCTTAAGACATTGTTCTAATAATTATATTTTTAAAATTAGAGGATTTCTGATACATTTCATGTTTAGTGTTTGACATTTCAGGGTTGTATTTCATGTAAATTACCAACGTTCCAACAAAATATTTTCTGTCCTTCAGATGATAGTTTCCACCTTACACCTTACAGTGGACATATCTTAATTACTAATTGCTGTTGAGACCTTTACATGCTAAGCCACAGACCTATCAGACTTCACCCTGACTTTTTCTGTATTTATAAATAATGTTTGGCATATTTCTGACATCAGTTTCTCATTTGCAGCGTAAACTAATAACGTAAGATGGAATGGAAAGACACAGAGATAATCCTCACTGACCCTTGGGGTCACTCTCTGCTTTGCTATAAAGATGAAAAGAAATGAGCTGCAGCTCAGCCTTTTAAATTAACAGCAAAAGATATCAAATCCTTAAACCATTTAACAACTTAATTTGACTTGGTTTTGTTTTTCTTTTATTTCTTGTGGGAGAAGGAAATGGGAAAGCCTGATTAGAGCAGAGTTCCAATTCTACCAGTCTTTGAACTAACGTTTTGGAGAGTGAGCTCACTTAATATTTAAATCATTTTAACACATATTCAGCCAGTTTACATATACTGCAATGTGTCAATAGAATCATTCTCTAATAAATGTGATGCATGCTAGAGTTTAGCTCTAGATAGGATGTTATTTTAAAAGAGTGATAATATTAATATTGCTAATGACTTCAATCTTTTAGATTCCTCTGCTTTTCCTATGGCCTCTTAAATGCAAGTAATAAAACACCTAGCAATTCAACCATAGGAAACTGGTATTTTAGTGAAAGATACTTTTCAATCTATTCATTTTTTCAGCCTTTTCACTGAGTCTTGGTTATGATTTAAGTAGCTAAAAATGTAGTTCTTTCTTCTCCTATCAGGTATTTTTATTATTGTTGCCCTGGGATACTACTATGATGATGATAATTGAAATTTTTCTATTTCTTAAATTTTAATATGCAGTGAAAACATATTTTTGGATCCAGCATAATCATTACTACACAGCATTAGATTATTATGTCACCAGTTTAGGATTGCTTTTGACTTCATTATAAAACCTGACAGGAAAATAAGACGGATTACATGGCTACCAGCTGAGCAAAAGTTTAAATTATTTTTTCTGCATCCTAGGGAATAAAGCTTCCTCCCCTCCCAAATTTAAAAAACAAAACAAACAAACAAAAAAAAACCCAAAAAAAACAAAAACAAAACAAAAAAAAACCAGACACACTAACATCGGATGTAACAAAAATGTGAATAGCAGTGATAAAACCAGTTAAAATAAATTCTACTTTGCATCTAGCAAGAGACGTCACAGTGGTGTGAGTTTCTATCGTGAAAAAAATTCAGGTTTGAATATTGATCTTTTGAAGCTCCATTAGCTATATGTTGAGCATTGCTGACATCACAGATTGATGTCTCTTTAAACTGTGTCTCAGATTTAATCACTTGGGGAAACCAGCTATTGACTTTGGATGTTTGTGCTGTTCAGCCACTGGAGAATGCTCTCTTACCGTCTCTCTGTCCCTTTGTCCGTCTGTTTTTCTGTGTGTCCCTCGAAGGTGTGCACATGCACACACACACATGCTTGTCCCTTTGTGTTAGGGAATATTGTCATTATTTTCTGTTTAGCTATAGTTTGCCAAAGTTACACTTACACTCTTCCTTATTACATCTGTACATTACAACGTGTAGGTCATGATGTTCACACTAAGGCAAAGCCCTTCTTACTGATTTACGGTATTGAGACCGTATCCAGGAAGGTCTAAAGGGATGAGCATCATCTTGTCTGTGGAGACCTTCATTTCACCTTGTAAAGTGAGGCAACCATAATAGCCTCCAGAAAAGTGCTACAGGAATCAATAAAGACAAAGAAACCAAAGCCCTTCTGAGGTGCTGGTGGTAGTGGTGTGCGTCTGCATGTGTGTATGCCTGTATGCCTAAGGATGAAGAGAGATGGTTTCTGATGAAAAGAAATGCAAATGTTCAAGGCATTGATCAGCACTCATCTCCGTTCAACCTCATGCCCTCTGCTACATCAATACATTGGAAACATAATTTGTATCAGCAGTTGTTTCTTTAATTAAGATCTCTCCCAAATCTTTTTCATTGATTCATGTCATTAACTTATTGATTAACTTACTTATGCTGAGGTAGTAGTTTTGTTGAGAGATGGTGTCTCTCTCAGTTCATGATGCTGGTTCACTACAAATATCTTCTTGGCAACGAGAGGGTAAATTGGAGCTCACACAGCTTTGGCACTGCTTTAGCAGTACACAGAGGCTATCCTGGGGCAAGAAAAAAGCACAAAAAACCCCCACAAAAATACTGACTTGACAAGACCTGCCTACTCAAAAAATAGTAATGGAAAGTTTTATATGTTTTAAAACCTCACTGAAGAACTAATCACTCTAAAGTCAACATAACTAAAATATTATAGCCATGGGGCTATGTAGCATATCCAGTCTCCATATGTTAATGGGTAATAACCAGGAACTAAATGATAGAATTTGAGCTGGAATGTAAGATATATTTACAAATTAATGACAAGTAACTGATGCCTCATTTAATGAAATAGTTGGTAAAAAATGTGATAATCAAGGCAGGGTGGGGTTAAGGCTAGGTGAAATCTGAAAAAGGAAAGTGCCACAAGTATTTAAATGTAATTCTGCATATTTCATCTCTTCACATGATCTTTTCATGTCATTTTGTCATAAATACTGTATCAAACAGGAGAACTGTTCAGTATGCTCATAGATACAGAATTTCATAGGGGTACTCATGGTCTAAAATTGAGTATTTGCATGGGAACTTGACTCAGGCAGAAGGAAAAGCAAACTGTATTACCTGTGTCTTCTTAGATAGCCTAGTTTAAGTAACACAGTTATGAATGTCTTATGCAAAGTTCACAGATGAAGACTTATTCAACGAAGTTATTTATATCTAAGGTTCTTCCCTGTCTCATACGGACTTCATGATGTCTTTCTAAAACTGCAGGGACGTGCAATGACTTTCAGAAATATTGTGCTGGGAGGTTCAACAGGGTCCAGAAAACCAAGAAGGAACAGAGCATCAGTGAACTGGTTCCTCTAAACCCAATTTCCAGATAGAACAGCCTAGGGACAGATAAACTGCAAATGGCACTCATTAAAGAGCTACACCTAATGCGTAACCCTTGGGGAATGCTTTAACCTCCTCAAAATACTTTTTAATATTCTTGGTGACCAGTCAAAAATTGGATAAACTGACTAGTTTGTTGGGTTAAAGAAGTGCAGTGTAGCACAGTGGTGGCCAGACAGATGTGGGAGAATTTGGGAGATGTGATGTCAATGGCAGTGGGTAAAGATATTGCTGACAGAAACAATTATCAAAGAGAGTCAGAAGCTGATGTTTTTCCTCATGAACAAATGTATTAAAATAATAGAAATGCACTTAATAAAACAATTCCTTGGGTTTCTTAGGCAACTAGCATTTGAACAGAATTTACTGTCTCTGAAAAAATGTGTCTTGAGAGTTCGGGTACTACTTTCAAAAGTAGTACTTCTCAAGGATACAGGTGAGTTATATACTCTAAACTCACACAAGGCACAAATTACTGCTGACAGTAGCCTGGACACTCCCTTTCAAATCTGCTTCAGCAAGAGAAATTGAAGAACTGTTTGGCAATAACAGATACAGTGTATCTCTTTAGAGTCTGATGGAAATACAGTATGAAATGAGTGCTGTTTTGCATTAAGATCCCTGAGATACCTATTCTTTTTTTGATTTACTGAGCACCAAACTTTAAATTATTACTATTTCTCCTCCAAAAATTTTGTGAGCTGCACCATATAATTTTCAGAAAATAACATTTTGACCTTCCCAGAAACAAGATTCATCTCAGGTGATACAAAGGGCCGTGCACCCTACCAAAGTGACAAAGAACATGTAAAATGAGGGAAATATAACAACTATATGAACGTAAAAGTATGACTAAGTGAAAAAATCAGGCATGTAAGCTGACCTTCTGTGGCTTTGAATAATACAACCTGCATTTGAACAGGATATGGCTTTCACAAATAATGTGTTCTCCCTTGAAATCAGCAGCCATATCCAACCACATGAATATTCATATAGCTATATCAGTAAAATTGGGAAAAACATGGCCTGTATTTTTCAGAACTCTGATTTCCCTTTAAATTATGTATTTATTTGAAGATCCCTATCCTGGTCATGATAGATCAGTATCTGCAACTATCTCTAGAAGTCCAGAAGCAGCAACACCAAACCCAGGCCTGAGTGTCTGAGGCTGAGGAGTTTCAAGGTAACTGGAAGTTGTGTTGATTGTGCCTGTGCAGCTTCCACGGGGATTAAAAACCCTAAAGATTTTGCTATGCTTCCAACCCTGTTCTCTGTTCCTGGCTGCACCTTCCTGCGTGGAGCTAGCAAGGATGCAAAAAGGAGAGAATTGGGAAAGTCACAGACCACAAGACAGGTGGCAGCTGTCTTCTCTTTGGTCACTAAATGGAAGAATGGGTGAGAGCACACTTAAATTCAGTTTTAAGAACAAGTGGTCCATAAATATATATCTGGTGTGGGACAAACAGATGGAATTCATGGTGCACTTCTCTTTACAGACTAAAACAATCCAAAAGCAACTTGCAATTTCCTCTGCTCTTAGAAAAATATACCTGAGGAATGGTAACCTGATGATAAATAAGCAGCCAGAGATGTTCTGTACATACTATGGTCAGTGTAGCAAATCGCACCATAATTCCATTTAATTTCAGAGATTATCAGTAGGAGACTTGTTTTCTTGTTGTTTTCTCTTGGATAGCTTGACTTCTAAAATAAGCAAAAGAGTGGTTTAGAATTGTGGAATATGAAATTAAGATGAATGTTGTGATCAAAATTATCAGGAGTGAAATAGTTGGGGTTTTCCCCTTGGCTAGGATGAGTGCTAAATCTGACCTAAATTCAGTCATTTCTCCTACTTGAGTTAAATCTTTGCAGTAAATTCTAGAATAGGTGAATGAGGCATTGAGATGCCCTTGCCAGAGCTTTCAGGTGAAATTTTGGAAACTTACTTCAATGGATACAGTATTTCACTATTATTTTATTTAGCCTGCAAACAACACAAGATAAGATTTGATCAAATTATGCTAATTCACATTTTCAAGGTTGTTTTCAGAATGGGTGAAATCCTGTCAGAGAATCCATCAAAATTAATTTAGCTAATTGGTGGATTCTCCTCTGAAATCTGAAGAGTGAAAATGGATCACAGTTATCATTACACTGAAATCCAGTGCTTTCTAATCCATTTAGTTAATTTGGTATTTGAACTGCATGTATTCAAGACCTTATGTTCTGACACAAAGCTCAGCTAAAAAGGAGAAAACATGAGAAATTTCTTGCTTAGAGATTCACAGAACATAGTAAGGAAAAAAAACCAGAATAATTTCAGGTAATGGTTTACGAGTACACTATCTGTCTGATTTTAGGATTTTGGACAAGCAGGAAATTTTACACTCAGCAGGATAGCCTAATCTATAGGTTCTGCAGGATAGTCCTCTCAGGTGGAGAGGTACTAATTCTGAAGAGCAGAAGAACACCCTAGTAAGAGAAGTCTCAGTTTATTTGCTTGCCTCAGTTTACTGCATATACTTATTTGTAACAGTTTTTACAGAAATAAGTTTGTATGAGAAAAATGGGAGTAAAATTTTTCTGAAGTAAGAGCACTCATTCCAAAAAACAGGATGAGATTTGGGGGGAAAAGTGAGACTTCATTGCAAGAACTTCCATTTATAAAGTTTCTGTGGGCAACCCTTTGTCTTGTTGTTCATCTTACAAAAGATATTTTTTGTCTGTGAGTTAAGTGTGCCACGTCTTAGTTTTTAAACTTTGACAATTATTTTTCTTTCTACAGCCTCTCAAGTTTACTATCACTAACTTGAACAGTTTTAATTTTATTAATTATTGTTATAAACTGTTTTTCTTGTTGTGTTCATGTTAAAAGGAACAGAAACCTGAAAGGTCAACTTGTAAAATTGACAGATGTCCACAGCAATAATTTATGCTATAATGCATAAAATTTATCATATATGCAAGTTTCTCAGAAACATCTTTTGCTTAAAAATTAAAACTTCCACATTGTACTCAGTAGGCTGAGGTATAAAATATGGACACTGGCTCTAACCCTCTTGTCCTCATAGTAAAAAGAACCTGAGTGAGCTGGTTTGGAACAGAGTAATGTATAGTTTGCTCAAAAGGTGAGTCAAGACTTTGTCCTTGCAGGCAAAGAATACAAATGGATAGATGAACAGTGATAAAGAAATTGAAAATATGGCCTACGTATTTTCAGAAATATTTTCAATTAAAATTGTCTTCATTATATTTTCTTCATAGACTCATAAAATCATAGAATGGTTTGGATTGGAAGAGACCTTAAAGGTCATGTACTCCTTTCCATGTTGGGAAAGCCTACCTGCCATGGACAGGGAAACTTTTCACTAGACCAGGTTACTCAGAGCCCCATCCAGCCTGGCCTTGAACACCTCCATGAATGAGAACTCCACAACTTCTCTGGGCAACCTGTTCTAATGCCTCACCACCCTCATTATAAAGAATTTCTTCTGAATATCTTATCTAAAATATCTGCTTTCAGCTTACAGGAATTGCCCCTTGTTCTATCACCACATGCCCTTGTGCCTCTCTGGCCCTCCTGTGAGCTCTCCTTCTTGTAAGCACTAGAAGGTACTATAAATTCTCTCTGGAGCCTTCTTTTCTCCAGGCTGAACAGCCCCAGCTGTCTCAGACTGTCTTCATAGGAGATGTGCTTCAGCTCTTCAATCAAATGTGTGGCTCTACTCTGGACTTATTCCAATAAGTTTCCACTTTTTCATATTTAGCAGTATACTTCCTGNTGGTTCTTTTTCTATAGCCTCTTGATTTCCTGTTTTTTTTTTTTCTTTTCTTTTTTTTTTTTTCTCTTTTTGCCTCTTTATCACTTTTCCTTTCTCTCTTTTTCTGTCTTTCTCTGTTTCAGCCACTCTTTATATCCCCCTTCCCATTCTCTTTCTCACCATTTTTTCTGGCAAACTTCTTTTCTCTTTTGTCTAATTTTTCTCATCCTCTTGTTCACTATCTTGCTTTCTCACTATGTCTTTCTCTTTCTCTTGCTCTCTCTGGCTTGTTCTGTATCTCCCCTGCCACACTTCTTTTATATTATTTTTGTTTTGGTTGCCAGGCAATGAATTTGGAGTTTAAACACTTTACATTGATAAATATTATGGAAGAAAAATAAAAAATCTTAGTCTTGGAAGAGGTGCACTTATAAAATCAAACTTATGAATATCCAGATAATATTGCCAACCCTTTATTCATATTGGAAATCTAGCAAAACACTGGGGATATGCTATTAGACCTCCTGGTGTGTCAACTAATGTTAACTATTGCATGATTGCCACTGTTTGAACCGAAAAAATAATAAAATAGGCTGTTGGTTTTTTATATAAAGAAATAAAAACATAGGAGAAATTACTGAACATTTGAGGCATATACTGTGACCATTCAGCTAGGGTTCTCTTGTCGGAAGATTTTATTTTGTGAACATTGATACCATCCTTTAATGTACTGACAATAATTTCAGAGAAGAGGGACTTTAATGTTTTTAAATCAATTGAATTTATAAAGATACGATTCCCTTTGAAATTCCATATTGACTTTTCTAGAAGTTTAGTCTGTATTTTATTGGGAACTGGGAGCAGTTGTGAAGATTGATTAATTTTGCTGTATCTGACACTGCCCCAGAAGAACTGTAAGTGGTGGAAAGGTTGGCATTCATCTTAGCTAACTTAGATGTTCACAGCATAGACCTTGACTCTGAGTTGTCGAGACTTCCTTTAAGTCAGTTCTTTACAGTCACACTTTATAAGCCAGAAAGAGAATTTAAACTACTACTTTCAATATGGGTATCTACAAGAGTCTAAAGGTAATGACCTCTGAGAATATACTACATGTTGCAGGTGTTGGAAGTTTAGTGGAATGCAAGGGGTCACTGGAAAAATTGATAAACTAGAAATCCTTTGAGGATTCGTAAAAACATGGACACCAGTTCTGGTTCCGGAAATCTCTAAAATGCAAGTTTTTGAGGGCTGAGAGAGTACTTGTCAATGCATCTTTAAAATTTTATTTTGTTTTCATGCTTCTCCTTAGCCAGCCTCTTAGTACCATTGGCAGAGAAAGGACAGTGTATGCTGAGATGCACCTTTGCTTTCACTCTGTGCACAGACTCACATTATGACATTGCCATAGTAATAGACAGTAGTAAGGTTTTTTTTTCCTGTAAAATTATCTTTCTGTGGGCTACAAGACTTTTCTGTCTGAAAATACCTATCAAAACTATATTGAAAAAAGTATTGTGATGGATCCTGAAGCAAGAATGTCAATATATTTAAAAAGAAGTGGACCACCTTATTAGCTATAAGCTCCTTCGTTCCATCTGCAAGTTTCTAGAAGCTTTACTTTATCAAAGGTAAAGCTCTAGAAACTGAAGGAGGCAGATCAGCTGGAAAATGCTTTGAAAAACTTTGTGATGATAAGGCACTTGAATGCACCCTAACAGCTGCTAGCAAGTGGCCAATACACATGATGGTATGGCATGAGCCAAAAAGGAATACTGTTTCATCCATTGTTTAAAGGCTGGTTTCCTCAAAGTTTTTCTCCTAACCTGAAAAAAATACTTTTTTTGCATAGTTATCTTGTCACTGGCATTGCTCCCAGGAAAGGACTGCCAAACCTCATGAGGTGAACTCTGACTGATTTATCTTGTTTGACATCCAGGATGTAGCCTAGAAAAGAGGAATTATATGCTCCCATTTTGAAAACGAGGAAACAACTAAACTGGAAGGATGGTACTTGAGAGGTCCAAGAAATCCAGTGTAGAATTAACTTATTGACTGTGATTGACTGTGATATGCTGCAGGTAATGACTTCTCCAGTCATTCCATGACACTGAAAGATATGTGAGGTGCTTCTCACTTCTTTTGTTCAAGGAATTATTTTTATAAATAATTCATTCCACTCTCTATAAGTAATTAAACATTATTTATTTATTCAAGAGAAAGTGAACCTTAGGGAGGTTGACTCAGTAGCTCTGTGGTCAGGGTATTCTTATTTTTTAGATGTGGGTGATGGTACTACAAGTCCAAATAGCTCTATGACCTGTAACTAATTCCAGCCCACTTCCTAAGGAGAGGGAAGATACATGTGATTGAATAATAGCAATCATCCCTCTCGGACTAGTGAAAAAAAACCAAAGCAAAAAACCTTTACACATTCTGAATTTTTTGTTATGGAATTCTTTTTATACACTTAAGGCTTGAGATGGGCTTAATTTCATTATGCTACTGTTAGGAAAAATAGCTGTGCATATTTCATATAACTTCTTTTTAATAGGTGTTATCTGACAACTTTATTAATATGTAATATTTAATTTGTATTTTTTCAGTATATTGTGAAAATATTAAGCCTCTGTAGTTTGGATGAACAATTGGAAAAATATTGTTTCATCCATTTTTTCCCCCAACAAATAATTTCACTCTTTTAATGGAAGACATCTTGATATAAACCACATGCACTTTACCATATTAGAATAAGAGTACCTTGTACATGCATTTCCTTGCTTTGCACATCTATGATTGGAGGGACGGACACTATGAGGTCAAAATTTCTTATTATACTTGGCTTCATCTTATTCTGGGTTAAAGAAGAGGGGTAGATTAATTACAAAGGCAGTATCTTTGTATCTTATTTTCTCTGAGAAATCAGTGGTTTGCATGTGTTTTATGATCATATAGATTGAAATATGGGGCTGTGTCATTTTCAGAGCTCTTTAGGATTTTAGATTCTGCTGTGATGACCCTTCATCATCAGGTTTTAGAGATCTCCTCTTTATATTTCCCGTGTCCTTTTAGGCAACTATGTATTCTTTATTACATTCGTCATAAGTAAAAGAAAGTTGCAGAAATCAATTAACCATTCCTTACATTGTTTCAGACTAACATAATCAATAAAACTATTAATGAAATTTTGGTTTTGGTATAGAATTAAACCTGAAGAATCCTAGGATTTTAAATTAATAGTTTAACTGGAAAGGCTGAAAAATGGTTTTTCCTTTTTTCCTTCTCTAAAAGTTTGATTATTCTTTTTAAAATCCAAGTTCTCAGTTCCTTTCTTTTCTTTTGATGTGGTAGAGGCAATTGCAAACAAGAAAGATACTTTCTGGGAAAAGTAAAAATTACCAACCTATGTACATAATTGTAAAATTCATGAGAACTTTTGTATATAATCACAAATTTCAGAGAACCCTGCTGGCAAGATAAGGCTTTAAAACATGAAAATGTGGCCAGATTTGAAAATTTCTATAGCTCTCAATTTTTATTGAGATGCAAGGACCTATAAATATAGTTCTTTGGGTCATGGAGGACTTTTCTGGTAACACACTGTTTCAGTTTTCAAATGGACTTTGGAAGAAGTTTTCACAAACATAATTTACATCTAAATATAAGGTTTGCTTCAGAAAGGTTTCATGATGGTTTCTGGAAAGATCTAAATTAAAAATCAATCAATCAATCAAACAAACAAACCCAAACTAAAGAACCCCAAATCTCAAGTCCTTCAGATAACTGTGCTGATGCTATTATTTGGCTAAAGAATATACCAGAATAAGACAAAGATCTGTGAAGAATGCAAACTTTTTATCTCAGTAAATATGACGAGTAATGTTCCAACAAAGTTTCTGAGTAATTGGATCTAACCATTTCCTCAAACCATCTTGTAGTGTAACATCTCATTGGTATTATTTGGTCTCAAAAAAAAAACTCCCAAAACAAAATATTTTACATTTACAAGTAATTATATCAGCTGTTACAGAAATGCAAAACAGTGAATGTGAAGTGGCTTTCCTCAATAGCACCTATCTATTCAAAAGAACTTTAGCTAGGATATTTAGCATTCTGATATCTAAAAATGTTTTTATCCTACCTATTTGTCATTGGATAAACAATGACTAATCAGAGGACAGTATCTGGAGGTGCTGGCTGTATTCTCAGTGATGGATCATGGCAAAGACTGACTTTGGGTGAGGTCTTATTAGCACATCAAGAGATACTCTTGAAAAATAAAAATATTGCATTATCATGAATGGATTATTAAATAATTTTACATGAATCAATACAGACAGCAAGAATACTGTAGGTCATGCACATAAAGTTCTTTGGTGTTTTGAGTGTTAGGTGGAAGAATATTTGGTAAAAGACAGGAAGCAAATGAAGGATCTATTTCTATCATAGCTTCAAAGAACAAAACTCTTGAAATGCTTTGCAATAAATCCACATCTATATGAATTAATATCTCATTAAGTTTATAGAATCACTGTAACTTGAGAACCATCACTAAAATGACCTTAAATTGGAATGACAGATTCTACCATGGAAGTAGATTTTTGAAGGAGAGTTACATACAGGTTTTAGAGTTACAGGTGCTCAAATATTCTAAATTTAAAATATGATGGAGTTATCACTCTAGTATAATATAATCCTGGCCCCGCAGTTTTTTTGTGTATCTAACTATCCCTCTACTAAATGCAGCATTTCATCAAGATAGTTACAGAGCTGGAGTTCAATATGTCTTTGTTTCTTTTGTGATGATTTTTTTTGGAAAGTATTGTATTTGGCACAGATAAGAATAGAAACCTGCTTTGCATCTTAAACTGAAAACTAAAACCCTAACTGTGCAAAAATTTAGACAGGTGTCATTTTTGTGCATTATGAATAACTCTTTGCAGAATTCAAGACTTCAATGCACTACTTACTTTTTTGTTGTTGTTGTTGTACACAAAACTTTTCACTTTGCTGTATGGTTATCTTCTTTCATACAAATCTTCATACCTGTTAAGAAAGTATGTCCTCTATCAGATTTCCTTAAACTCTTTGCATACCATGTTTCCTCTATTACAGTGGATGCTTTACAATATTGTAGTTGGTTTACTCTGCAACTTGATTTGATACATAAAGTGTGCTACATTGAATATGTACTACATTTACTATACATCAGGAACAAAACAACTGCTTTTTCAGGCAATGTAGCATTCAATTGGTTTTTATAAACTGGTAACTGCCACACATCATCAGACTAAATTTTTACCTTCTGCAGTGAGATTTGTACCTAATATTATGGGGACTGCATGCAGCCCATCATGACTGGGCTGCACTCACTGTGTTCCTCCCACTCTGGCTGTGGCTGTGGGTGCTGTGCAATCTACATTGAGGATTGTGCAGGCAGCTCAAGTGGACACATTATAGCAGACCTCTGTAAAGTGCCATTGCAGAAGCCTTGTAAAACGGAGGAAATCTCACTACATAGTAAAGGAATGCTGCTTTTCTGTCTTATTTGGGGATTTTTTTTGTGTGGTTCTTTTTGATGGATCCTCTTACTCAAAATCCATCAACTCATCTGATACCACTGGAATCTCTGAAGTGTTAAACTCTTAACCTCATCCTTTTGGAAGATGACTTAAAATAGGTAAAAGGATGTGTGTTTTGTGGAGAAGGGGGATATATATTTAAAAAAAAAATAATGGTGTGAGAGGGATAAGGGGCAAGGGAGGGGAGCTGATGGTTTAAATCTCCATGGGCCTCGGAATCAAGCCTGTTTCAGTCAGATTGTGGCCCTGCTAACAAATCCAATAGCAGCTAATCTGATCATCTACTCTCCAGTTTTCATGCTGTGTTTTCTTCAGAGTTCCTTCTCCTAGTTCCAGTCTGTGACAGTGTGATAAGACACAAGAAATTTAGTCATCATTGCTGCTGTAAAGGAGCTCAGAGAAGGGATTATGATATTCCATAACCCTTACATTAGACACGGACAGGGGCAGCCACTGCTGTGATTACAGGCCTGAACACTGCTGTTATTTTTCCCACCTCCCTCCCACTAGTCATTTAATTATTTATTTTTATTTTATTTTTTATTTCTATTTTTTCAATAAAGCTTTAAAGATTAGCTGAGAAATAGTTGCCATCACAATCATTATCCTAAATCTCGTGAAGAACTCAGAAGTTGGGCAGCTCAGAAGGTTGTTACACTTCTAACCAGCAAGATAGCTCTCAACCAAGTTATCAAGAACACTCATCCCCTATTCAGTCATTATTAGGGAATTCAAACAGTGTAAGCTGAACAAATCAACATGGAATACAGAGAGAATGCCACAGGGAGCACTGATTTGGGAAAAAATATTGTATGCTGCTGAGGCAAGTCAGAGATTAGTTTGCCTTTCCTCTGTTCTGCACATGGCAATAATATGATGAATATATTATTTGCAGTACTTCTTGCTTCTGGGTATCAAGTAGGTTTGCAGTGATGTCTCTGAACTAAAAATTATATTTGTGTTAATTGACATTCCTGCACCAAATCTCTTTATGCCATCTGTGGCTCTTATCCCCATAAAAAAGTGTCTTCCTGAAAAAAAAAAAAGTCACAAATTAAAATAATGGGTGATGATGGAAGCTGGATTTCTCAGTCTCAAAAGGTAATAAAATGGTTCAGAAAGAATCTGTTCTGTTATTTGTTTGGTTTAAAGGGAAGGAGTAAGAGAGCTTTTAAATTGGTTTATGCTCTTGGTTAAAGATTGCTCCTTGCAATTCAAAAGGAACCCACATCATTGGTGCTGTGACTTGTTTTGCAGCATTATTATAAGGAAACATACTGCATGGAAATGTACACCATATGCCTGAGCCCAAAGAAAGAGTGAGTGAAGCACTGGGCAGAGACACAGAATTCAGCTGGGATGTTCTATGTCTTTACACACATGTGGTGTGCACTTCTGCCCTGCCTTGCTCTGCCCTGCTTGGAGAGCTCAGGAGGACCCAGAAACAGCTCTGTGGTGGTTACTGGACTGGCTCAGTAGCTGCTTCTGGGATTGTAAAAGAAAATTTATTTTCAGATGAACCATCTGACAGGACCTGCCTGGTCACTATTCAACTCTGAGGAAGGAGGAAAGGTTTTAATCACAGGAGTAAAAGGCAGATCTGTAGATCTCTGTGGCTCCACTCAGGACCGAAAGAGATGCTTGCTGTGAGCACTGGGCCTCCCTTACATACCATGCAATCTGGATATGTTTGGCTTTTGCCTGCAAGTGAAGGGCAAACTTGAGAGCTCTGAGAGCAGTGGAGACTGCTGCCCTGCTGTTTGTGAGAGATGTTTTGAGCTTTTCAGATGGGATTTTGACTCAATTTCTAAAGCAATAGTGATCTACCATACACAAAGCCTAAGACTTCAACTCCCAGACCAGATCAGAGAAGAATGTGTTTAAGTGCAATGTACTAAAAATATGGGAATGTAAATATCATGTTAATACTTTATATTTGAATATATGTAATCATGATGAAGAGAGGAATTTTGAGGGACATATTATCATCAGTAATTCCTGCCAACAGATTTAGTTTAAAATTTAATCAAAGTATTCCAAATATGGTTTGCTATATTTGATGCTATTTATAATGGTTTCTGTATGCATTAATTTTCTTTTTAATTGGAAGACTTATGTGGTACTATCTCTTTGAAAGTTGACTGGAAACTATTAATTCTGACTTATCAAAGTTTTGAATTCAGTTAATATAGGGTTTAACTCAGCAGTGTTTTCTGGAAACAGCTATTGCTTTCTTTAAGCAAAATTTCTGTGTATCCTTTCACAGATTATTTTTTCTAAGACACAGAAAGAGCAAAGGTAATTCAGATGCATACATAGCATTGCTTCAATACTAGCTTGACAAATAGAGCCAGATTTCTGTGGCCTTTTTACAGAGAATATTGAAATGATTAAATATTATCACAGAATAAAAATCCCCTAGTAAAAGTAAGCTGTGAGAGAAAAACTATGCAACCTCTTATAAAAAATTCATAAAAACTGGCAGATGTCTAAGACTGATGGCAAAATTCCCTATTAATTTATGGTATTTTGTATTAGGAGATTCAGCAGGCCTTGTGTTCAGAGACAAACAATGATAGTTTTTGCTAAGTATGTAAGCAATCATTCTGAGAAAAAGGAAAAAAATAACAACAGAAAATCCACCCTCCAGCATATTCCTCTTCTGTATTTTGAACTTCTGTGTTGAAGCTGATTGCCTTGAGTATGCCTTAGACATTTTAATTTGATCAAAACCTTTTGACATTTCTTTAACATATTTTCCTGTATTATCCCTGCCGTCTCAGGTATTGCTGACATCCACAGTCAAAGTGATCCAGCACAATGGATTAACACTCAGCCAGTTACCCTACCCCACTAAGAAGAAGGCTAACTGATATTTTTGTTTGCTTGCTTCCAATATTTTCCTTTCCTCTAGTTAAGTGAAAATTTATTACAGAGCAATACATAGAGAATAGATTTTGATATGAAGAGGCCTCATTTGTCCTTGATCTAATCAGATTGGGAACTCAGACTGACAAAGGTCAAGGTTGCCAACTACTTCCTGTTTCCTTTAAAATGAAAAGAAACATTAAAAGATCCCAAACTTTTAAGCCATCACCATGGGGATTTTAGAAGATGATTGAGGCTGAAACAAAGCTTACCCTTTTGCTTCTGGGTATCAGGAAGGACTTTAATGGTATCACGACATTGATCATTGAATTCAAGGTCACAGTCATGTCAGTGTTAATGAATTCCAAGTATGATTTCTGAAGACATTAGTATACAGAACATAGGAAGCAGAGCACGTTGTAACTGCTTTTAGACATTATTTAAAACAATCCAGATTAAAGCTTTATGTTGTCCACCTACGATAGATTTAGGCATTTTTTTCTTTTGTGTCATGTGAATCAACATGAAAAAACAGCAACCTTAATTTCTACATAGATTTTCTTTATTCATCACTGCTTTAAAGAAATTGTATAAATTTCTTGAAATTAGGGTTGCAAATTTCTGAAGAAGTTATCTAATCCTAACTAAGTAAAATATTGATAACACTGTGTTCTAAAATGATTTTCTGTCTTTGCTGATTTTCTCAGTCTGTAGTCAGTTCCCATTTTCTTGTGATTTGCACATATTCAAAGTCAGATGAAATTAGGACAGAGCTGTCTCAGTGAAGCCCACTGTGACAGAGATCTCCCCAGCTGCAGGAATTTGCAGTTGTGACTGCCTCTTTTCTCTGTCCACTATAAATATTTCAGTAGGTCACGAAAGAAGCCAGCTACACAAATCACAATTACAATGTATTGAAGTTAGCTTGCTTTCCATTTGCGTAGCATAACCCAATACTTCTTTAAAATTCACTGTTATGATGTATTACATGCATTTTAGCTATTTAAAAAACATATTTTTCAAAAGGCTTTATCAAAAGGATTTTCTTTTCTTTATTTTTTTTAGTTATAAATGAACTAACATTAAATATTGAAAATGCTGCAAACTTTAGTGAGATTTGTATTCCCACTTAGAATCTGTTCATATTTCTAGAATCTGTTTCTACCTATATTAAAACCAAACATTTCTCACATATTGCAGCACAAGTGAGATATGCTCTTCAAGATCTAGGAATCAGACTGTAAGTGGTACTTTAAGAGATGTTCTGTATCAAAAATGCAGGAAGTACTGGCTCTGACGAAAGACTGAATTCTGGTTACTGAAACTACGGTAAACATGGACCAAGTCAAGGTGATAGCAGACAATTCCCTGGGCTTCCAGAGATCATTGCAAAATTTCAGAGTTTCTGACTGCCTGAGCAGTCCTAATAAAAGATAACAATCTAGAAAGAGTAAAGAGAAACAAAAAATATTAGATGTCTCATCTGAAAATAAACTCTAGAGAGGTATTTTCTACTGAATTCTATCAGATACAGTTTGAGTGATGAAACTTTTCCAGCAACAGCAGCCAGGTCAATGCTAACCAAAGCCAAGTGATGACATTATATTTGCTATCAAATTTAGGTTAGAGTAGGCCAAATATCATAGTGCTAAAATACTTCAGTTGAAAAGTAACAATAAACTCTAATTATTTCATGCAATTCTTAGACCCTTTCAACAATTTTCTACTATTTTCTACTACACTTTGGCAAATGCTTATCAGAAAGTGTATTTTTCTACAAACTTGACACTGCCAGGCTCTGTCTGATTGGCCCCTTAGAGCTCTGGAATCTTCTGTATCTGTGAATACCCTAAAACTATTAGAAGATAAGCACTTGCATTTGCACTGTCTGTTAAGAGAGAACCCAGCATTTCTATGCAATTTTTTAAAAATTATAAAATCATGCAAAAATTCATAGAATCAGAGAATGGTTTGGGTTGGAATAACCTTTCATGGCCATCTAGTCTAACCCACCAGCCATGGGACACCTTCTACTAGACCAGGTTACTCAGAGCCCTCTCCAAGCTGACTTCAAATACCTGAAATAATGAGGCATTCACAACTTCTCTGGGCAACCTGATCCAGTGTCATACCACCTTCATCACAAGAAAATTGTTACTTATGTCCAGTCTACCCTCTTGCAGTTTAAAACTATTGCCCTTTTTTCTGATCTTGATAGAAAGAAGACTTTGGTAGAAAGTCTCTCTCAATCTTACATGTGTACTTTATCCTTTGAACTGTAACAATAAGGTCTTCCTGGAGCCTTCTATTCTCCAGAAAATAAAAATGAAAAAACAATAAAAAATAGTGTTCTCTGTATCCTCCAGATAGGAACCTAAATCATTGACTTGGAGGACCAAAATTAATATGGTAACTTACCTTAACCATTATCTGATAACTTACTGTAAGGTGCTCAGTTGAGCTGGCAGTGCTCAGGAAACAGGACAGGAGACTGGATGGAGTCTGCAAATCTTAGAGCAGGTCTAAGTCATGAAAATAATAGTCAGTCATCAATACCTTTCTGAACACAGTATCTTTTCTTGGAGTATCCCTCTGCCTGTATTTTTCTTTTTTAAGTGGGATCACTGAGGACAAATTTATATTTTGAGCAGAACTTAATAGATTTGACACCCAGATTTGGCATGTTATAAAGGATATGTCTGTAAATTAATAATTTTCAGAATTTTCAGAGGCATAAGATTATCATACAAGCTTTTCCTTTGGTGAAACACTTCTAAAATAATTTGAGAATTACTTGTAAAAATAGTTTAATGATGAAGAACTGTTCATACTACCATTAGATGGAATAAATTTGATCACTAATAAGGCAAACTTAGGTGTGCTCACTTTTGGTAAAATCTCTAAACCAGAAAAATACCTTGAATCTGTGCTGTGCACTAAGGAAATATATGGCAACTCATTAAGTCACATTAGTTAACGAATTTCTGTGCACCAATAAAGTATATTATTTAAAAAAAAATAATATACTTTTTTTCTTATTCTGTATTACTAGAATAGTAGATGACAGGTAGTGGATGATAAGCTCTGATATAGGGTAATATAAGGAACCAAATATTGTAAACAGGATGTATGATAGCTGTCCTGTGGCAAAAGGACTCTCCATTATGAGGGTTCTTACAGCAGCATCTTTAGCTGGATTGGGAGAGTACCTCAAATTATAGTTTTTAATCAACTGGCTACAATCTTAAATTTGCATATAGTTTTAACATCATAACAGAACGACTGTTAAATATCTTAACTGCATGGAAAGGACTGTTGTAGAAGCTGTTCACACGACAATAGCTTTCATTGAAGATTTAGTTTCTAATGTCTTATCTGTGTACAATTTGATCACTTACACAGCAGAAAGAAGCAGAGAGAAGCCTTTGGGACATTCCACTCACAGTGATAATCAACACCTTTAAGTGTAGTAATCAGGTGTGAAACAGCAGGAGCTGCCTTGAGGAATTTTGAAAATGACCAAAAATTACCACCTGTGTTTCTGTAACAGTAGAATAATTAATTACAATTGTTCCACCTATCACCTAGTTTCAAATAGACCCCAAGTCAAAACCCAATGTGTTATCTCAACTATACATGTGACTGATTAACGATTCAAGTGAACTGAGAAGGCATACAAGCACAAAAGGCCTGATGCCTAGCTACACCCAAATCATAATTAAAGAATGGACTTTATTTCAGGGAGAAATTCTTTACTGTGATGAGGCACTGGAACAGGTTGCCCAGAGAAGATTTGGAAGCCAGGTTGGATGGGGCCATGAGCAACCTGGGATAGTGAAAGGTGTCCCTGCTCGTGGCAAGGGAATTAAAACTAGATGATCTTTAAGTCCTCTACCAACCCAAATGATTCTGTCATTCTATGACTGGTTTTGTTTGGTCTGGACTGTTTCAAAATATATTTCTCTCCTGAGTACTTACCTGTATTTAATGAAATCTAACTCTTTTGATCCATGGAGACTGGCGTTTTTAATGCCGGTCATAATGTGCAGAATCCCACCTGCAGGACTGAATTACCAGCATTTGATTTGGGAGACTGAATTCCTTTCTTAATTCAGCAACTGACCAATACTTGTGATTTTTTAAAAAATTAGGTAATTATTAATATAATTTTCTTAATCATCATAAAAGTTTTGATTCGTAAGCACTTCTTCCCGGGGTATTTTGTAAACTGTTTACTACTTTGTAAAATATTTCCATCAAGTAATTACAAGTACTTTAGACTTTGAAATTAGTATTTTTGTGAGCTCTGAACTATACTGTGTTGTTTCTGAAATATATATATATGGCTCAAAAACATGTTTGAACAGAGAAGGTGGAAAAAACTTCAGGGATTTAGAATATCTGCAAGATCAAGAGATTGAGGGTTATTTTTTATTTTGAAATTGAAGAAGATTTGTGTTTTATATAAATTTAATTGGCTTTCCTATAGCCATATATAGTCTAACCATCCGGTGTCAAGAAAATCTGCTGCTAAAAAGCAACCGAGAAACACTGTCTTTGTTCTTTATTTTCACTGATCAGAGTGGAACTGGAGAAAAAAATGCCAAAGAAAAAAGCTTTAAAGGGAAAGATGAAACTATCACCTGCTTTCTGGTGCTGTTTCAAAACTATTCTTTAGCCATCTGTGTTTAAATATTGTGATTCTAAACCTGGAGTTGACATATATTGCAGGAAAGTATGAATTCTCTATACCAGTTGCACAAATTCTACTGTATGTTTTTTGCTATTAGTACAGGTAACTAGGATCCACTTTTTATATAAGTTTCCATATATTACCATAATAGCAGCTTTATGCCTCATAGTTACTTGCTTTGTTTTTCTTTCCCATTTTATAACAGCATGCCTGAAGCCCATCAATATTCAAGTTAGTACTTTAAAATGAAACTATAAATTTCAATTTGGAGAAAATAAGCCCTTATTCAGGCTCATAAGTTTTAAATAACACATTACCATTGGCTACATTAAGTTTGCATTTCTAATGTTATTTTATGCATTTGACAATAGATGTTCCACTCTGCTCAGCAGTGGAGAGCAAATGCATGTGAAATCTAAGTCTGCTTAAAATGTAGGAATTTATTAGAGCTGTCAGTCAGCAGTGACATGAGAATTAAATTATTTCTGAAAATATTTCAGCTGATTTTTTGCACTTTCTATTGTCTTTATCCTCTGAAGTTTGAGTATAAATATCTCTTTTAAAAGGTTTTCTTCCAAGACTGGTTAGTGCTTCCTAAAGTCAAATAAAATGAAAGTGAATGTGCAAACCTCTTAAGGAAATAGGTAGGTAACATTTGAAATAGAAAAAAAAAAGAGTTTAGTTATTTATTTCTATTAATCCCAGAAGAAAGAGGTTAGTTTACTTCTATTTTCATTGTTGTTGTTTAATTTAGCACCTTTAGGAAAAAAGGTGGTTAATTAGTCTTCCTTTTCAATGCTTTTTTAAAAGCATTGCAAGGTATGTGCTGGTGGTCAAGTGGCATCTTTTGCAACTGTCTGAATATAAGCTGTGAAACAAATTAAAATAAAATTCCCTCTGCTGTAGGACTAACAGCAAAGAACTTTTTCTTGCTGTTACTACAAAGCACTACTTTTCCTGGCAGGAGTAATACCCATTCTCTACAGTTATTCTTGTTTATTGCATGGGTTGCCAAGTCCACTGATTGATCTGAAGGAAAAATTTCCTTTTCACTTGACTTTTTTTTTTTTTTTTTTAATGATCTGGTGCTACTGCCTACATTTCTTAAGCTTATTTTCTTCTACAGAAATTAGAATGAAGAACAATTAGTTTCCTTATGAAATATTACATCTGTGAGCTACTGCAGTCATGCTACCTTGATTCATTTTGGTTGTTAACTTAAGAGCTTTTGCATGTCTAGAATAACAAGTGTCAAGAATGAACTCACTCTGCACAGTCTCTTAGAACTGAGAACCTGACTGCATAGCTCCTATGTACTACACCTGTCAAAAGAATCCCAAAAAAAAGAAAAGAAAAAAGAAGAAAAAAATGTGGGTTTTTTTTTTGCTAATTGGCTAGTTAAAAGTGTTTGTCCTTGGCTCAGGTGTAAAGACATAGCTAAAAAAGTAGTATGGATGAGTAGTGACAGAATATGGACTCTTGCATTCGTGTAAATATGATTGTACTAGGAAAGAAGAAATTTCCATGGTACCATTTGTACTTTATTGCTATGTGATGACAGGAAATTCCTATGGTTACTTGGACTGCTACAATGTTTTCACATGAAAAGGTCAAAATTCAGTCATGGCATAAGTAGAGGAAGTTTCACAGTGTAAATTTAATTTGAATATAACAAAATAAATAAAATGAGCATATTTTCTTCATTCCTGTGAATAATTCTCACACAGGGATTTATAATGAATATATAAATTTGTCATGCATTTCTCCATTATTAGAATAATTCTGTTTCCAAAGAGGGCATTATAATCAGAAAGTATACAGTACTAGCTCTAAAATACCTGCAAATGCCTTGCTTACAATTCTAATTAAAAAATTCATCCAAAAAAAAACTGCTTAAAAAATCCTGAGTGCCATCCTTGCTGAACTAGATAGACTCTAAACTTGCATTTGATTTTCTGGGTATTCTTCTGAGTCACAGAAACCTTGATAGGGATTATCTTTAACTAGAAAAAAAAATGCAGGAGGGAAAAAAGGGGAAGCTTTTTGGACTCAGAGAGGAAATGAATGGATTGATATGGAACTGGATTCATGGCCATGCTAGAGCTCAGATATTCTGCTGAATTAGCATGCACTTATACTCCATTAACATACAAAATACTGTAGGCTGTCTTAAGCACCTCTATGCATTTTCATAGATATTACAATCATAATTTTGATCCTTTTATGCATGCTGAGATAGCAACAAAATGCATTTTTTGGCTAATGAACCAAAAGGAGTCCAACATACAGATTTGAATACTAGTTACATTCAATATCTGCTGAGGAAGAAGATTGGGTCACATTTCTAAGAAATCAAACTGTAATCATATAGAACTATGGGTCATTCAAAAGTGAGGTTCTTTATTTATTCTCTTCTGGTGTTATTCCAAAAGAATGATTAAGACCATTTCCAGTCTTTCTGTGTTAGGGGGCACAGCTGGTACATTAAATAAATGAGTTGTCAGACTGGACTTAGATGAGGTAGTTATCTACATTATGTCAGAGAAATCTGGGCTCTGTGTTTATGTACCTACAGAAATCCAGACTCCCATGTAAGCCATGTATAGATGATATGGTGGAATATTTGCTGTGCCAGCAGGAGGCTTGTGTTGTAGCCTCTGGCATGATGCAGAAGACAGTAGAATTTCATCTCCCAGTTAGACTTTGCATTCTCAGAACAGCCTCCTCATATNTCCTTGGTGTTTCACTATCCTTATAAGCCTCTGCATCTGTGTTTCTGGGCAAGGACCTTGGAAGAAAATGGGACTAGCTCTTCAAAACTGTAGACAAAACTCACTCTGGACTCTATGAAATTGATCTTGAACTTCCATTTGACAAGGTAGTACACAGATATCTAAAAACTCAAACTGAATAAAGGTCTTCAGAGGAGCTATCCCCTTCTTACTGCACATATCGTTACACCAGCGGCTGATTTGTCCATTCATGGAACAAGAAGTTCACAATGTCTAACAAAGGGGTCTAATAGTAAATATCATTCATGTGCATAAAAGTACAAATAATCTGTGCAATCTGAACAATATCCATGGCCAGTAGCTTGAGCATCTGAGTTCTCATGGGTAAGCTATCACTCCCTCCCCAAGTCAAATGCAGAAGTTAAACAGTGGATTGTAGGTGAAATCTGGAATAAGCAGCAACAGTTTTTAATTAATAGGGGCAAGGTAATGTTTCGTATGACCTACATATGAGTCTTTTACGAAGCTGAGGAAAGGCTGATCTGTTGAAAACTTCATTTTCAGCTTGCCCTGTTTGAATCATTCCACTGTGCTCTCAGCCAAGCCATTTAATAAAAAATTACATTATCCAGATATTGTACTGCAATCCCATCATGTCTGCAAAAGCTTGCCTGGTTGTAAATCAAAACCTTTTTAAGGCAGGGGAAACAAGGATTACTTGCTTTGAGTGATGGAAAAGTAGTGTACACAGGAATCTGATAATGCCAGTAGTAGAGGTCACATCCATTATCCTAATTTCAACCCATTTGAATGAACGCAGACACAGCTCCAAGTAAAATCCGATAATAGATGTTGCAAAGCAAGCCATCATACCTGAATACTTGAGTTTTAATATTTACTGGAAATAAATCAGGCCAGGAGAGCAATCTGGAAACAATACTGTGAGATTATTACCAGAGAGAATGCCACACCACAGTGGTGCTACAGTGTCTAGAGTTTTCTTCTTTTCTCTAGGTCTTGCAGTGCTTGGCAATAGTGTCTGTTGTAATAGTGATGGCAGTATTACTTAGAAGCCACACAGTAGCCATGTGTGTTCCAGATTTACTGCTATCATGGTTTTGTGTAGTTATCACAGTTGTTATCATGGAATCATAGAATGGGCTGGGTTGGGAGGGACCTTAAAGATGATCTAGTTCTACCCCCCTGCCATGGGCAGAGATGCCAGCCATTGGACCATGTTACCCAGGGCCCCATCTAACCTGGCCTTGAACACTTGCAAGGATTGGGCAAAAGTGTTATAAAACAAAACATAGAGGGACAACAGAGATGTACTGTAGCAGCAGTTCAGCTCCCAAAAGAGGTTCCAAAGACAGACAAGCTCCTCTTCACCTGAGGCATTTTTGCACATAGGTATTTCAATACTGTGTTTCATTAAAAATTGTCACCAATAAATATAACAAATTTTAGACAGATTTGGCTGCTTGTAAATCCATTGCTCCATAAGTTCCAAAATAAGGACAAGGAAAGCAATATTAAGCTGAATTGATAAGGCAGGAGAAAAATCTTATTTTGGAGCTAATCAAGAACAGGCATCCAAGCCATGTCTTACTTTAAAAGCCCATTCTGTTCTGTTTCAAAACTTTTAGAAAACTAGTGGAAAATGCACCAGAACTGATGAAAATTGTGACTTGAGTTCCTAAAAATGAAAAAGCATAACTCAAGAGCTACAGAGATAACACAAAGGCGGCAAAAGTGCAATTTTTGTAACTTTTAAAAAACTATTTTTATGCATTCATCTCAAAATGTGAAATGGAGTAAAAATTTCTTTTATAAATGCAATCTAGAATACCAATATTAAGACAATAGTGAGATATCTGATGGTTTTTCTGCCTGTTGGAGAGCCAGTGTGATATGGCACAGATATTTCTTCTGAGCCTATGTAGCTGGTCTGGAAGTCTATTTCACAGTGCAACACCATTGGTTTTAAAATGCCTCATATGCTAATTTTTAAAACACTCTTCTCTACAATCAATATAGCAGCACTGACATATCTACTAGGTATTTCCAAGAACCTTTTCCTTTGATCAACTTGTCACTCAGGCAACACAGATTTGTAGACACACCTTTATTCTCCTTCAACCCGTTATTTAAAACTGTAGCAATGACGTCAAATCAAATGACATTTAATGACATTAAATAATGTCAGCATTGCAATAATGGTTTTGGGAAAGGGGGCATTAGCACTTTATTAATATTGCTTCCCCACAACCTTTCCTTAACAACACACCTTCACAAATTATGAAGCCTGAGCAATCTGTGAATTTTAGTAGTCATCAAGTGTGACACTCATCTGCTTTCCTTTTCCTGTGTTATATTCACTTGCCCATCTTCTCAAGGAACACTTGCCATTTAATTAATTTAGGAGATATTTTAGCATGTGAGGACCATGTACCTCATCCTAAATTACTGGAAGTACTACAGTGATTTAACAGATGTTAACAATGATCTCTGAGAACACAAAGTGTTGGAATGATACTGAAGACCAGAATAGTGCAGATGGACTGCTCATCTCTAAAATGGGATAGGAATTCTGAAAGGAGGTACAAGAGAATTACAGATTAATTCTAATCTGTAATTCTCTTGTACCTCCTTTAAATCTAATTAATTAATTTCTGAGCACTGAAATTAAACTGGAAGCAGTTTAATTTCAGTGCTCAGAAAATTACCAAAAACATGATCCAACAAAAACACAATCCAACAAAGTATTTGTAACCTGGAAGGCAATGGAAAACTATCAGCCAGCATGGATTTATCAATAAGAAATTATTTCCTTCTATTATAGAGTAGTAGGCCCTGTGGACAAAGCAGAAGCAGTAGATATGTTTTTAAAACAGAATTTTTTTAGCATTGTGCACACAGCATTTTCCTAAGCCATTTAAAAAGACATGTTAAAAAAAATGCAACAGTATCAGCAAAGAAAAGATAGAAAAGATTATGGTTCACTGATAAAATCAAACATGTCATCTGTTGCTGTCCTGTTCAAGATTTCCTTTTGTGACATAGATGATGGAATGTTTATTAAGTGAGTGGGAAGCATCACAACCACAAAGTCTTTAGAGAACAGGAAGACAATGTAAAATTGTCATGAAACACTAGAAAAACTACCTGCAAAAAAGAGAGCATACATTCACATTTATCGAACACGGGAGATAGTTATCCACTGTATAACCCATATGGGGAGAAAACTGGTCATATGAAAATTTTGCAGAAAGACATTTGGTGCCACAAGACAAATATTAGTCTAAATTCAGAATTCTTGCTAAACAAGAAAAGGGAAGAGGAGACCCCTAAGACACTTACATTTAAATGGGAGTAACTGAGATGTAGATAGGGTTTTTCAAAATATCAAAAACTGATGGCTAGATTCTTAAGCTTTGAACATTTTTAAGAACAAGCTAGACAAGTGGCATATTTGCCATGACATATTTGATATCTCAACTACAGTAGGGAAATGATCCCATGAGGTCACTTCCTCTCATACTCTTTCCAACTAAGGAGAGACATGGCCAGGGAAAGTGGCAATCTGTGCTTTCCCTATTCTATGAATAAACAAAAGATGGGGTCTAGCAGGACTTTCTTTATGCTTCAGCAAAAGAAGATATTTTTCTATAAATACCTATGAAGCAAGACTAAATTTATAATATAAAGGAAAACATCAAGCAACAGTATTAATTTGGCTTTATTATGTTTTCTGTTTCCATTTTGACATGCCTCACTACCTTATTAGCAATGTAAAGATATGAATACCGAAGTGCTTATTTTATCATGACAACATTCAGTTTTGAAACTAATCTAAAATAAAACCCAGGGTATGCACAGAAAACTCAATTATGAAACAAAAGGCATCCAGTATGAAATTAAGGTAGTACATTCCATGTTTTATGTTCTGGCATTGTAGTTTGTTACAGGGTTTTTTTTTGCTGATAAACCTCCAAAAGCTCACATAGCCAAGAGCAGCTCTAATGGACTGAATCAAAAATTACTCACTTTCATCTGCTGAAACAAATTGGTTTAATATACAGTTGTTTGCTGTCAAATATACTAAAAAACTTGTGCCAAAAAATTATAGGCTGTGTTTCTTGTTTGCCTGGTATATTTGGTAGGTGGGGGAATGGGAAAAGGAGGAAAGACAGTGGGTGGAATTATCTGTGTACTTGCCAACATCAGACTAAATAGCATTAAGAAGATGTAACATACACAATATGCGTGCAATGTGTCTGAGTTACACAGGCATAAAGTTTTTTCCTTCCATTTTTTAATGTTTGACCACGTGTAACTAAAAAGTTCTAACCTGTTGGGCATTGCAAGATAGTATGCAAATAGGCCAGCTATTGACAAAGGACTACAGTAATTCACTTTTCTGTTAATCAGGGTGTGATTATCATTTGATTCTTTTGAACTCCATCCAGCTTGCTATTCTGTCTCTACTTCAAGCAGGTGTTTTGTTGTTGCCAGACCATGAACACAGCCCTGTGCCTGAGTCTTTCAACTGTGCTAGCTGTGCAGATGAATTTTGCCTGCAAACTTTCCTCAGGCAATGAACTGACTAGTGCAACATGCTCACAACAATGTTAATCTAGCTCAGGGACATGCAGTGCACATGAAAGACTATTTTTAACCTAATTTTTAATTGATATATTTTGTCCACTGCAAGTTTTTCCTCTCTCTTTCTCTTTTTTTTTAAATCTCCACTCTTTCTCTCTCCCTATGTGTCTTTATATCTACTTTTTCTTTCTTCTTTTTTTTTTTTTTGAGACAGAAAACGGATTGAAGTGAAATGAAACTGTACTAGCTGGCAGACACAAAGCAGAAACAAGGGTGAAGTTAAATAAAATATGAGAGGGTGGATGCTCAGCAAAGAATTCACCTTTGATTTAAAGATTAGATAAATTGGAAAAGTAATAATCAGGAAATTGAAAAGTGGGGACTATTATGCATTAGTATTGTGACTAGCATAACAAATCTTGTTTATTTATTTATACTTTCAGGATGGTGCAATATTTTATATTATACAATAGCTTAAAATGTCTTCTGGAAAGGGGTCACAATGATACATTTTAACTCTCCGATCCTAGCAAGAAATATTTGTGAAGTAATATGATTCAATTATATTCAACAGAAACTGGTTTGAATATCAGAATCTTTCATACTTGTTCACAACACAGCATGTATGTTAAATGTAACTTGCTTTAAATCATTTGATTGGTCCATTTTTATATTATATATTGGCCTTGGAATTTTTTGCATCAAGTGTAGTTGTTGATCTTTAACTGAAAACATGTATGCATATACACCACTGTGGATCTAAAACATGATTTAGAATGAAAACATGTTTTAGAATAAAAGTACAAACATCTATATGCTGACTATACAAAGCTTCCCTCCTAGTTTTTTAATACACTGTATTACAAATGCTTAAAAACAAGAGTCCAAGAGGCTAATTTGACAAAAGAAAAATTCAGAAAAAGAGTTTCAGAGCTCACTATTCATGAGTTTTCTATATCTCCTCAATATCCACATGAGAAATATTTAACATGGAAAAGGGAAAGGGAAATTGTCTGCTCTCTGCCACTCACTCTTAGTCAGTCAGAAATTAGTTCTTTCCCCTTCCTTTGGACAGAAAAATATGGAGCTCCCTCTGCTCTCCTGCTTCCTTGAAAAAGAAGTTTTTTTCCAGAAGTTCATGTTCATCACAGTTGATGTCTGTCCTTCCTTGCAGTTCCAGGCAGGAATTCCATTGACCCCCTGTGGCCTTGCTGTGCAAACAGCATCAATTCCATGCTAAGCAGATGCACATGTGCAAGGACATCCAGCTACGTCTGAGGGAATTTGAAAAGTTAAACAGAGGGATGAACACTTGATGTGTACTATTTGCAAAAGGAGAAGGAAAATCAAACTGCTTCGTGGGGGGCATAAACAGAACAAAATAAAGATTTGGGATATAGAAGATTTGCAGCAATGGAGAGAAAACCAGTGGAATTGAAGTGATGGCACTGATAGCAAGAGATAACCATATATTTTCAAAACTCAAGAAATAGCAGCTAAAAAACTTCTAGACACTGTTCCCAGCAGTTGTAAAAAACTTGGGAAATATCTATTTTCTGCTGGATTTTTTTGGTGTCTCAAAACAACATCACTAGAGTAAAATGGTCACCAAGTTCTTTGTTAAATCTTGAGTGTATTAGCATTGCAAAAAATTCCAACAAATGCTCTGCTTATTGGTTATTTATTTTAAGACAGTATTCTTCTACTTTTAAGACAAATGCATTGTTTATGACATTTTAATATACTTGCAAACCAGCTAATTTTAGACTAATTTGGGGCCTTAATTATTAAAAGCAGAGTGAGAATGAAAAATAATGAGAAAGAAAAAATCCAAATTTTTTGTGGATTCCTTCAATGGTATTATATCAGATGATATTTTAAAATATCTTACATAGTTATTTTAGTTAACCCAAAATTTTGTCTTTCACGTTATATGATTTATTTTAAATTATATAATTATATATGTGCCACTGAGTTATTGTGTATCCATACAGGTAACTATCATTTATTTGGCAAATTAAGGAAATTCTGTCAGCACCTATCACTGTTCATACAAATAATTTGTCCTCAACTGAAATAGTTTTAGAAGCAATTTTCAATTAAAAAATTTCAGTCCATTTTATGAATTGCATTTCAATTGTAGTATAATTTTAGATGAGGTGAACTATTCGTAGAGGTAATAATCACCACAGGAAAAAAACTCACAGTTGTGAGATTGACACTCCAAATCAGGAAACTTAACTGCTGTTTAGTTATTAGGGCAAATCTACTTGGACTTTATTTTTACAGTAATGGATTTCAGGTGTCAGCATTGGTTGAAGACAACCCTATTCCCATTTTCTCTTCCCTGGTGGTAAAATGATACTGCACAAAGTGGTAGAAAATAGATCAAAACCCCAAAGTGTTCAAAATAATAATCCTTTTTGTATGTATGGTTGGGTTTTGTGTTGTTTTGTGGTTTTTTTTTTCCCATTTGCTTTATATTTCTTTTTACATAGATCGCTCACTAATCCACTGCACAGTGGAATCATGTCTCGGATGCAGGAGCGCACAAATAAGCTCTCTCATCTCACTCAAGTGCTGCAGCCTTGGTTTATGTTGGAGCTGTGCCATAATACACTGTTTTATGATACAGCTAATCTGATCTGACAGCTAACTGCCACCAAACAGAGCAATCTTCCCTCTTCCCTGCCTTTCCTCCTGGCCCTGGCTATGTGTGCCTGCCTTGTCTTGTGTCCTGGCAGTGGTACACTTCCAGCTCCTCAGAGGGATGGCTCAGTGGAGGAAACTGACAGAAAAATATTCCATTCTTTCTACTTGGCATCTTGTCTAGCCCCCAGGCTGGCTCGAGGAGGGCTGGGTGAACACCAGTTTCTCCTGGGCCAGGCAAAAGAGAGAAGCAGAGGACACCTGGGGCAGCCCGTGGTCAGCAGCACACGCCAGGGTCCCTCTTCTGTACCCACATCTTGTCAGGAAGCAGCACAGCACATCAGCAGTGCCACTACTGACCCCCTGGTACCTGTCTTATAGTGTTCACTATTTGTAGAGTTATTTAAAATTAAAAAGGCCTCACAGAAAAAAATGTTGAAGAACACCAGAGTTATGAACTGTCAAGTGCAGAGCAGTCCCAGTGGGAATTTAAGGCTATGGTAAGCTATAAGAGAGGTATTGGGTATAACCCTAGATGTTGTAAGTGCTCATTATTGGTTTTTGTCAAGTCTCTGAAGCAAAATGGGTTATTTGAAATGGTTTTAGAGTGACACAAATAATATTCAAAAAAATGACAAATATAATTTAAGTCTATGAGGAACTTTTCACAGAAGAGAAATTTCTTATTTCCACTGAGTATTGGTCTCTGATGGACTGAGCCCTAGGTTCATCAATCTCAGCATGGATTTACTCACTGAGTTTTCACCCCATGCAGTTTTCCAAGGGATAGATAAGGTGAAATAAACCAGCCCACAATATGGAAAAATTTCCCATGATATGTGTGTTTACTCTTCTCCAATATTCTGTTTCTCTTTTGTGAAGAAGCAAACTTTTTGCTTTTTAAAGCAAATACTCTGAGATTAAATTCTATAAAAAGTGTTTTGAGTAAAAATGCACTACTAAAACCCACTCTTTCAGCCATTACATAGGGTTCTGCTTTGCCTTGCTTTGCCTAGCACTTTGTGTATTTCTATGCCTTCCAAGGTTCCTTGGTCAGCACTGAAGACTCCCGAACTAGAGCTCACAATAGGTTTATTTATGGTCACCTAGTGTTTTTGTTGGAATACTCAGACACTCTCCCAGTTTGAGGAGTAGTGTATTTCTTTCATTCAGAAGAAGTTTTTAGTGAAACTGGAGTAAGAGCTGCTATAAACTAATGTCTAAACTTGAGTTTGAGAGGTAATCGCTGTAGCAGTTAGTACTGGAGCTTCTACAGGTGTTTTTAATTCTTCCTCTGTGATACTGTTAAGTTATCCACAGTGATCTGAGTAACAGAAAAATGGGTTAAATGCAGTGTCAGAAAAGCAAGGGTTTTCAGACTTTTCCAGGGCAATGAAAAGTATTTGCAAGCTGACATGATCTACTAGTTATCTTCATCCAAGAGATGCAAGAGATGAAGGAAGCTGAGTTGCTACTAACACTTGAACAGACAATAAATATATATAACTATTCGTGTAAATAAAGAGTAACTGAGAAATGCAGTTAGCTAAATGGATGTTAGGAATGTTAGCTGGAAAGGCTTTCATCATAATAAATTTCTCAAATTTAATTGTATAAGTCTCACTGTTTTCATTTCTATGAACAGGATCATTAGGAAGCACTGAAGAATAACAATAATACTAATAACAAAAATGACAACAATAGTATCATAAAAATATATCTCATTGTCATAAATGAGTTTCTGAAATGGCTATTGGAAAATTCTGAAAGTTATTTTCATTATCAAACGTTGTTACCATACTAAACCAGACTTTTTTTTTGTTTTACAGTCATGACGGAAAAAAATACAAGGGATAAAGTACAGATAAGGGTAAGAATACTTCTGTGCAGTGTGGACTAGATTGATCTTGCTTGAGCAGGGAGGCTGGACCAGACAACCCTTCCAACCTTACCCATTCTTTGATTCAAAAAGTAAAAGAAACAGGGAAAACAAACAGGAAAAAATCAGGAAAAAAAGAAAAAAAAAAAGAGAGGAAAAAGAACCCCACCCCCACCAAAGAGCTGAAAATCAGTACCATATTAAAGAATACCTGGTTTTGTATACAATCAGATGTGCATTTTCAGAAGCACAAGGCCCTCAGAATTACACATGGTACTGTTAATCATGAAGAGCTCTTTATTTAAAACTTTAGGACCTGGACTACAGTTTATTCATGTTCATTATGAACATGAGTTTTTTATACTAAGTTTTATTTTAAAAAGCTTAAATATAGTATTTTTCCCCACATAGTCACATGTATAAATATGAATTTATATACATATTTATTGATTTTTACCATGTTGCAGCATGGAAATTATTCATTATCAAGTTTTAGTGCAGCAAAATTGCATGAGAATGACCACGTTCTTCACAGTATATTTTGTATGTTTTTTTCATATTTAACACATCTGGGGTAAGCAGAGTGGGCAGGAACTGGAAATCTCTGCATATTTGTGTCATGAATCTAATAATTTAAAATTATTTATTAATTATTGTATTTACATACATAACAATATTGATAAAACTAACTTGACAAAAATTTAGAAGCACCACTATACTAATGTTCAGCTGTACTTAGCAAGCATTCATATTTTTCTAAACAAAAGATGAAGTGCATGATGGGAAAACAAATATTAGCATATCTAGACTTAACACGGCTTGTAGACTCCCTGGTGAGTAGTGCTTCTACAGCCAAGGATTATTCACACCATATACAATTACGTTTTCCTTTAAGACTGAATCTTTTATGCTGCAGATAAAAATGAGAAGCTACACAAAGTCTTCTAAAGAAATATTCACGTATCTTCAATAAAGAAAAGAATGTAGTTCATCTCTTGCAGGCCAGTCAAACTTAGGGAGTTTTATTTTATCTAGGAGTGTCTAAGAACAGAATTTGGTATACAGTTTGACCTCTCTGATTGTATTTTGAGGTTGTTATTGTAATTTGCTGTCGGGTCTTTAATTAATCTTGCCGGGTCTGTAATATCATTGGGGCAGAAATAATTGCTTAAATATAAAAGGACCTGTTAAGACAGCCACATGGGAAACAGTGAAGTGGTGAAAGAGTGCACTTCTAAGATTTCCTTATTGACTGTTTAGTAATAAATCGTATGTTTTAATTGCTCTGTCAGAAGAATTCTTCAATGAGGGAAAGGTGACTGGAGCTGAATATGGGAACACCACAGGACAGCTGTTTGGTCTGGCAAAGGGCTCTGTGCACTTGTACTATATATCCAGAGCGACCTTTCAGATTCCATGTACATAGTAACAATTAAAAGTACACAATGACTTGACAATGTTCACTGTGACAGACTGCAGGTTGGCTGCTTCCCATAACAGCCTCCCAGGCAGAGAGGAACAAAGAGCCCGGGCCCATCTGTACGCGGCTCTGAATGCCTCATGTTCCAGAGAGTGCGCTTTGTTTCTCCAAACGCCCCAGGAAGCTCTTCAACAAACAAAACTCAGAGGTCCAGAGGAGCCCAGTCAGGACATTAATATGATAATGAATTCCGGATTACCCTGACAGACGTGACAAAGAAATAGATCCTTTTGATAATAAGTTATCGGGTTGATTAGGCGGAATTTGTCTGACTCCATGACTGTTGTGGGTATTTCAACAAAGTCAACAAACCCATGTATGACATCACTTCAGCCAGCCTCTATCCTTGGTGCTTCCCAGCAGGTCTGACCCATGCTGCAAATTTAAGGGTTCTTCAGTTGCAGTGTAAATGCTTCTACCTGTCCAAAAAGGTATCATAAACCATAAAATATCAGCATCTTTATTGTGCACGAAACAAAGGAAAATGGCTGCTTGACACAGGCGGTTCTGAAGAAAAATTGCCATTAACTCAGAAGTATGACTTTGTTTTCCAGCTCATGTTCCTAGGCTAAATTACTTCAGTAGACTTTGTAAGATGAATTTCCAGTCACCTCACCAACTGGGCACAATGGTTCCTTTTCCAGCCCACCAGAATAAATCTGATTTAACAGAGGCTGTCATAGCATTTGGAAAGGTACTTCCTATTTTTGTGTTACTGTTGATTTCTGTGGTAATTATTATGTCTTTTAGGCTGGATTTTCCAAAAGGCTCTAAGATAAACTTCTGTTATTCCACAAAAGCTCAGCAGCAAAAGAGCATCAACTGGTTGCAGATACAGTAGACGACTAAGGTCACACAAAGTACCAAAATCGGGTGGCACCAGCCATCTGTAGTTAACAGCTATTATATAAACATAAAGGAATGTGCCCTGTGTTCTGAGTGATGGAAAAAAACTGGTCATTAGTCACTCGGGAATGTCCGATTCCCCCACAGCTTTCCAGCTGCGATCCAAGTGTGTTTAAATAAAAACTTAGCACACTTAACAAGAAGTTTGATAGAGTGTTAACAATCCTCAACTTCACATTGAGCTGTTAACCAACAAAGTAGTCATTAAAGCCTGGTAATGACTGCGTTTCTTGAGATTATTGCTTAATTATAAACTTGATCGAGTGGGTCCTGCCTTCTGACTTGGGGGACATTTTCCATTGCTGAGTTTTAACTACAAATGTTTCTTACTATAGTGCCTCATTTATCCTTGAATTTAAACGACAGTGAGAATACTGCCTTTAAAAACAGTTATTTGTGCACCTCATAATTATGTTCGAACCATAACTGATCTTGGATTCACCTCAGACAGTGGGCTAGCCAAGCTCAAATGCTGTTAACAAATGATTTCTGAGGGAATGGGGCTTTCTTATAGAGTAAAATAAGAATTTCTGAAAAATGATTCTGCATTCTGATTGACTGGAAGGAGCCTAGAGTATAGCATTTCTTTTCAAAAGACAACCTGTGAAAGTGATTAAAAACTGGAATGGGTGTTCCATCTTTCTTTCTTTCAGAAATGACTGAATACTGTTTTTAGTGTACAAGAAATTATTTCTGCAGGCATGACCTTGAAATTTCCCTAGTTATTGCTAGTTGCTTCGTCTTAACATTTAATATTAATTTCCCCAAATCTGTAGATACCATGGCCTTATGTATACAAATGATTATAAAAATGTGTTCAGAAAAGTTTTCTCCTCTGCGCCAATATCAGACCATCTAAATATATACTATCCAAACGCACAAGGAAAGATAAGGGGTGAAAAGTTTCATGGAGTCACATACTTCATACCCCAGCACATGAGATGGCCATGCACAGACACAAAGGGTACAGGGACAAAGGCAGTCCTATTTTTCTTGTTTTGGTTGGTTTCATATGTATTTCAAGTTGCTATATACCACTAATGTATATAAGATGCATTAAAAAATCATTAAATAGCTGGGGTTTGAATGTGTGAGTATACTGAATTTATTCCTTTTTTTCCATAGAAAAAAAAAGTATTAATATATTTAACATTAATTTAAACTTCTTATAACTCCTTGGCGCTTTAAGGCCACTTAGTATTTTCAAGCAGGGAGGCAATTGGTAGGAAAAAAAAAATCATCTTTTAAACTGAATCTTGTTCTGTAATTCACAGAATACTGAGTCTTCTAATGCTAAGTATCTAAGCAAACTAATACATCTTTCGTCTTTTTCAGACAGTTCTTTTAGGTATTAAACAACGAGAAAATCAAACAAAATTCCATCTTTAGAAGCTATTAGATCAAACATTCTTTGAAAAGAATAACATATAGAATATATTTATTTGTACAAACTTTTAACTGAAAGTCTCCCTGATAGATAGATAGCTTCACAACTAATTTGTCTGCAAAATGGCATTTAAGTATTTTTAGAAGTGTTTAGAAGATGGTTAAAATAATGAATTTCAAGTTATTGTATTAATTATCTCATCAGTGACAACTGTAAAGAAGAGTTGCATCTTTTAACAGAAAAAAATTATATAGCTGAAAAAGATGGAGAAGACTTGGAGCACACAAGTACATTTAGGTTTTGCATTTTGTTTCCAATAATTGCCAGTATATGAAAGGAGGAGCTGTTTGTTGGAAATCTGAAATGGAAAAGAGACAAATATCTTTGCATGTGTAAATCCTCTTCTTCATTCAAAAACTCAGGCTTGTGTCCACAGTGGCTTGCTGGCTCAGTTCATCAGAAAGCCTGCAGCAATTCCCTGAGCCCTCATTTGTAGACATCACTTTGGCAATGGAACAATGCAGCAAATTCTCATTCGAGGGATTATGATACCATATATAAAGAAAACATAAAAAGATTTACATATATTCCATGTAATTTCCCCCATTATATATTAAGCATGGAGCAGAATTTTGAGTCTTTTAATTGGTAGATGTGTCATTAATTTTTTTTAATGGTAATTTATATCCCAGCATTTTATTTTCAATGACAATATGCATCTCATATATCACACTCAATAGATGTCCCAGAATCTGCAGGCTGGGAAAAAGGATAAAATTCAAGCTATCCTCTTGGGGCTACTTATCTTGCTGCATCATTTGAGTAGTGCCTATACTTTCCCAAACCCACCTCCTGGTTTGCTTGCACACTGTAAACAGCCTAGAGAAGGATCACAGTCATTGTTGCCTGGCATTCTGTCCTCATGAACAAGAGAGAACAGTGGGAATGAAACCATACCTTTGCCAGTTGTGGACCAGGCATGAGTGAAGAACTACTGTGCGCCAACAGATTTGCAACACCTACATTCCCACACCTTTCCAGGCATTTCAGATCAGAAGAGGGGGAACTGTGCCCCTGAGAAAAGTCTCTAATGTCATAGATTTTCAGTCACAAATATCTAAACTTCATCAGACAATGTACTAGTACTGCTCTGCTCTAGATGAGAAGTAATCACAGAGCACTGTTTGTGATGGGCAGTACCAAATCCAACTATGATCCTGACAGGAAGAAGCTGTGTGAGACATATCCAAACCACCACATTTGAACCAAAAATTAATCTATTCCTAATCAACTCCTATTTAAGTCACACAGCTGCCTTATAACACCGATTTTGGGAGCTGCAGAGTCCTGCTTGCTCTATCGTTGGGTGATACTTTACCAAGCAATGTCTTAATTTCTGAGTATCCACTGACTGTTAGCTTCTCATTCATTGAGGCATGATTAAACTTAAAGACGCCTCAGCTGAAAATGAAAGTTCCCACTAAACATTTTGAATTTAAATTAAAAAATCTTACATTTGCTTAACAAGCTTTGGAATCAGAATCCTCATGGAAACATGGAAAGAACTGGAAAGGAAAGGAACCTAAAAACTTATTACTGTCACCAGTAATTTACTGTGTGAGAAAAAAATGCCAGAGTGCAGCTGAATGACAAAAGAGGAAACGTTGGCCACTATATTCCCTGGGATACCAAAAAGACATTAATTTAAATTAAGTTCAATCACATGGCACATAAATAACTCTGAGAAGATCTGGGCCCCTTTGCACAGCTTCCTGTTGGCACAAGCGCTGTACATAAAGCGCAAGCCTCTTGAGCACAGTGAGCCAATGATGTACTATTACACAGACTCCTGTGGTTCCAGAGCCCACTGGAGAGAAACAAGGTTTTGTGCAGCAGAGATCTGGAAGATCAGAGTGAAGCATAAGATAGAGCCTGTAGTACCAGATATGACACTCAAAATTGGGCAGCAACTCAGAGCACGATCCCTTGGTGAGGACAGACTGGTTTTCCCTCTATAGCAGAGGACCCACGGATCTGGGATGAGTGAAACGGGGAGCAACAGCAGCCTCTAACTTGTTTTACATACCCTCAGTTGCCTGGCACATCAGCAAAGAGAGGGCAGTTATGACCTGGGACCTACAGGGAAGACACAGCTGTCTGGAGCAGCAGCAGACAGCCAGGAGATTTAGCCTCACTACCTGAAATGACACTTGATACCTGCACATGCAGGAGTGCAAATCTTTTTCTCTGTTTTTCGTTTGTTTGTTTTTTTCCCACAACTTCTATGCTCAGTCCTTAACACAGTATTTCTGTCTACTTTTCTCAGTCAGAATGAGGTGAGCCAGTTGTCTAGGCTGCTTCTTCAGAGACAGCTGAAGGAGACAGGCCCCTGGGAAGCTGACTAGTCCCATCCAAATGGGACAAGCACATTGGGATGCGACTGATTATCATTTTTCCATATGTTGATGCCATTAATTATGATTAGACAAATCAACCAAACTCCACTGGAAAACTGATTTTCAGGCCACAAAAGGAAGATGAGATGAATCACCGTTTATGCAAAGGCACAAAAAAACCCCACTTACTTATCTCATAGGACTCCTCAGAAGAAAAAGTATTTTGAATAACAAGACCTTTTTCTTAAACTTTTGACTCAGATTAAAAAATCCAGAAAGGTATCATCATGTTTACAGGAAGGGCATGATGGAGTTCAACCCTGATAGAGTCCTTATGAACCAGAAAGTCATCTATATATGCTTTTTCTAGAAAATCAGCTAATATGGAGCTTTTTTATTTATTTTGCTTTGTCCTAGTACAGACAATTTACCATTCAAGCATATTGGTTCTGTCTCCTTAAATTCACACTGCCAGAAGTCCTGGAGAAGTAATCAAAAAACTGTGTTCTCCTTTAAATGTTATGTTTGACATTACATCCAGCAGCACATGCAATGTAAGTTAAATAAACCCATTTCAACAATAATAAAATAGACAAAAAATAATTTTAAAAATCATATTATTTGTGCATTGCATGAGATTTTTATAAATTTTGTAATAATTCTCCATTCAATTTCTGCATTTTTTTGTCCTCCAAGAATGTCATTAGTCTTTAATTTGGGTCCATTACACATAGACAGATCTTTAATTTTGTCTGTTTTCTAGATCTATCCAAATATGTCCATTCCCTATTTCACCACATTCAAAGACAAACAATGAAAAATTTTAAACCTGCCTAATTAATCTTAAAAAAAAAGAAAAAAAAGATAAGCCTATATGTACAGCATGACACAAATCTTTGTATTTTAAACTTTATGATTTTGTCCTATTAACAATAAATGCCATGTTTTCCTAAGATGCTCAAATGAATAGATTAAGGAACATAAAAAGGAGAGGAATAGCATTGTTTGTTACCTGTGCATTCACATCTTTGTAAAAGCAGCTCCCAAAGTTACTGCTTCTCTCTTCACCGTAATGATATTGTACAGTGCCTTTTGGCTCTAGCACAATGTGTTATGCATCAGTGTTTAAGAGCATATTGTGCACCATTATTGCCCTCTCTCTAGAGGACTACAAACTGCATTAGTTTGAATTACCAAATCAAAACTTTATGTGCAGCAGTTCCCCCACAAGGGCTTTAGCATTTTTATGTCATAATCCCTCTATTATCCCCCTCCTCACATGCTTTATAACCATTAAGTTATTGAAAAATTCTCAACAGATGTCATCTTAAGATGAATGTTGCTGTGCCGACTGGTATCAAGGCTGGAATCTGGATATTGCTCAACTTTACTAAAAATGTCAGGGAGAGAATAGTCAGCTGTAAAAATACAAGATATGCCAGCAATGGTTGTTTTCATGTCAACTGCAACATGACTTGTAGTGTTCGCAATTTTAGCTTCTAGAAGATGCAGTTTTCATTTGATGGGTTGGCAGTAATGGCTTGAGATATGTAGCAAGAAAAAGGAAAATAATTCAAGGGCTTTTTTTCCCTCTTCTTTTACAATAAAAGCAGATTTGTGCATTAATCTGATTTAAGTCCCAAGACTTACCTTTTAGCATATATTGTTCCTGTTGAGAATTTTGTTGAAATACAGGAACTTTTTGCATAGGTGTAATAATTATAACAGGTTATTTATTCACTGCATCTAAAGCACTGAAATACCAAACATGATTGCTATGATGGTAATGATAAGGATTTTACATTTTCCCTCTCATTCTATTGGGACATTTGTAATTTGAAACACCATAAAAACATAAAAATATATATGACATAATTTAGAATCGTCTTAAATTTGAAGCAAACAAAGCAAAAGACATTTACCAAAGTGGTGACAGTATGGTATTTAAATAACAGGAGGTACACATGGCACAGATACCTGCCAAAATGAGATTAAAGAACAGAACCAGAGCCCATATTAGTAAGAGCTTAAAAAAATAGTGGCATTTGATAGTAAATCAGCTTTTTAAGAAGCAGTTACTGTACAAAAGAGAGGAATAGCATAATATGTTCAATTCATCTGAATAACAATATAGCAGTTGAGTTCTTATATTCAGAGCTGATGTGACAAACCTGAGAGATTTTTAAAGAGGAAATTACAATAATCAACTCCCATGATGAAACAGGTATATTTTTGTAAAGCTGACAAGGAATATTTAAGGGATATATAGTCCATGAGGACTGAAGCAGAAATAAATCTATTGGTATTACATCTGTGAATGCGAAGATGTGAAAATGTTTAGTCAAAATGAGGCTTGAGATTCTTAATGTGAATCTTCTACATCTTACTTCCATAGAAAGAAAAATCAGACTACAAAAAAGCTTCCTATTTTCCTCTAGTGCTCCCCTAAAGGCCCAGAACTGGTTAATGGGAAGTTTTCCCATAGTGTCTATGACAGAGGCTGTTACTATTTCTTTGCTCCACAGCTGTATCTACTATTCTAGCTGTCTAGACCCCTATAATTAGGGGAAGATTGGTTTCTGGACAGCTTTCCAGCTATCCACTTTCCATTTTGCATCCTAAAGGTTCCTCCCTTCCATGGGAGCTCACAGCTTCCAGTGGTGCAAAGATATAAAGAGGAGATGGGATTCACCAAAGAAAACTCTTTTAGCTGATATTAGCTGTCATAGAGAAGAGGCTGATGAAGTCAATCTTGCCTGTAAGCAATAAAAGGTGGAGATGCCAAAACAGGGCTGTCTTAGGCAACATAGATCTGACTCTTCACTGTAAAAAATGGTATTAAGAAAGATGATGCACTCAAACTGCCGGATATTCAAAACTCCTGGAAACTCTCAATTCCAGCTGTTTAATAGGAGACACTTTTGAATGTCCAGCCATCTTTAGGAGAATATTGAATGCTGAATTTTAGAAATAAAATGTGCTGAACTTCTGCTTTCAAGATTTATTTAATGGCAGAAAACTCATCTCATATTTAAGTCTTTATAGTCACTGTGTGTTGTGTATTATTCCTATTTGTCTCTCTTGTAAAAATATTCTAATTCGTCTCATTATACGGTGTGTGTTGCTTTTGTTCTGTAGCATGATTTAAAAACTTATGCCATATGAACGTTTCCGGTTCTTTTGAATATGATACTCTACTTGAATTTTACTCACAGTTTATAAACTGAGCTGGTTAATGTATTCATTTATATGCTGTGATAGTCGTCCAGCTGAAGGCTTTAATATTTCATTGCAGTGCTGGTATCTGATCTGAGGAAATATATTTCTGTATATTTTGCAAGAATCTTAGGTTTTCTCAACATTTATTTTTGTATGGTTCTTTAGTGAAGGTTTGGATTTGTTCTGCTCTTTTATTGCATGTTCCTACCTCTATATTTGTCTGGTGTGCCTTGGTATATAATATGCCACTAACCTGGATAATTTCTATTACTTTACTTTCTAAAAGCCTGGGATGAGCTGTGCTGAGAAAAAGAATTATAAAGGCATTTGAGCTACTCCAGTGCTCTATGAGACTTTGCACTAAGGTTATACAGAAAAAATGTTGATTATAAACTAGAACCTCCCTAACTTATAGCAAATTAGAGTATATTTCCTAAATGTCCTACACCTCTGTCTATGACACTGGGATAATGTACCTTTGCAGATAAATGACTCATTTCCTTCCAATTTTACCTGCACTTTATTAGGACCTGGCCTCTCTTTGTGAGAAACACCATTCTTCTACTAAGCAGTTTTCCATCTTCTTCTTCAGCTGTAATAACAGAAGCTAAATAACATTTAACAAATTGCCACTTCCTTATGCCCTGTCTTCAATCCCCCATCATTGTTTTTAATGGGACAATTTAACCTTTGAACCTATGTCTCTATTACAGATATAGTTGAAGAGCTTTTAATTGAAATATTCCATACAGCTTGACATCCAATATTATTTCTTTGCTCCTCTAATTATCCTTTTAACTTTCTTCTGCTTATTTGTATAAACTCTCTTCAGTCAGTCTTTCTACCAGACTGTTTATATATTTTTCAAAAGCTTTTCAATTATTTGCTCATTCTACTCTTTACATACTACATAACTACATTTGACCTCTGTAACCCTCCTCCTTGTTTAGATTTAGCCAAAATGAATTTCAGTTGCAAGGTCTGCAGCCATTTCTTAAATTGTTTCCCACTGCTCATCCGTAGTACTCATCTCTGCATTGGAGAACAACCAAACAAAATCTCTTTGGAAATTTTATACAGTATCGGACTTTCTAATAGTGAAAAAAAAAAAAAAAAAAAAAAAAAACATCTAAAACATGTTGGTTTATTTAAGTACAGGTATAAAAAAACAGACCTAGAGGGAAGCTTGCCAGCTCCCAATGGTGAGATGACTACTACTTTCAGGCTGTTTGGGTGCACAGTATTTATAAAATACTAAAAATACTATAAAATCAAAATTAGGCAGAATTCATGGCAAGTCATGCCAACATGAGTAAGTCATGACAGTATTCCTATCCTGTAAATTGGAGTTTTTAGTCTTTCCCCTTCTCTGATGGACATTATACTCCACCTATCTTTATGACAATCCTTCTTGCCCTGACATGCCTAACAACAGAACAAAAAGTACCTTCTGTTCTCAAATCTAAGCTGTGGGTATAGTGATTGATAATGGCTGGTAGTAGGATGATTCAAGCCAATCTGCTATTTAAGGTAGTCTTGATTTCCACATAACATATAGAAACCCTTAACTTTTCTTTTGAATAGTCTTATTTGATATTTCTTTCCAGTCTCTCAAATTTTTTCTTTTCTCTTGAAAGTAATGGTTTTTATGGCTGAGAAGATATATGGTGCAGTATGGAGTTTATGGGTCACCCAAGACGCACTGTTTCCTTGTAGAGCAGTTTTTTGACTCACTTTCTCATCAGGTGGCAAAGCAAAACTTCTGGACTTTATTGCTGTCTATGTTGCAAGTGCCTCAGAATCAATTACTTGAAAGCCACTACCTTTTCTGGGCACATCTGGTAAAGATATTAAAGATATTATCTGGAAGATGCTTTCCAAGAAACTCCAGCCAGTGGCAGGCAGCTATAATCTTCTCCAGAAGAATATTATCCATCTAAACCTGAGTAATTGCCAAGACTTTCCATGTTATATAAAAATCTAAGAATATTTTACAGATTTTATGTTAAATTTTCTGTGAATTTTATTCCCTGACATTATGACCTGTCTTCCCACGTGGACAGTTCAGTAAGCTCAGTAGTGTCCAGTTGTGCACTACGACTTCACACTTTTTTGGATTTTGCATATCCCTTTTACACTCAATAACTATACATTTAAAACCCCTCTAATATCACATATTCTGTCCTTATTACAGTGCCCTCTTTTCCGTATACAATCTTCCTCAATGAAGTGACTTAAAAGCAGATACTAATGCAATTGGAAAATGGTAAAAAATTCATTCAAAATTTGAAAATGTAGATCTGTGTATGAGGAGTTTCATACGAGTGATAAATCTGTTGCCTTGAAACATTTTCCTAATAAGAGTAAGACCACTGCGTTGAGTTTTTATCTTCTCATGCCTTGCAGCTCCTTAAAAAAAGGGAGCTACCATATTCCATCAGGGAAATGTCATCTGACCAAACACGAAAGATGAAAGGAAGAATGAATTACTAAAACAAGGAATTGTTTCAGAAGTATGTATAATCACTGGTTGCAGAAGTTTTATCTTTTCTGAAGCTTTCTATAAAAATAGAAATAAATAGGGTTTTGACTTGTATGCAGATAACGTCACACAACTGCAGCCTACATGCGCAGACCGAAGCTAAACCACTGGGCATTACAATTTTTCCAGACCAAGAGCACATGTACAGTTGATATTGAGGTTCAAAAAAAAAAAACATTTCACTGTTCTGTAAAGCAAAATATAAAGGTCCTGCAAAGATTTCTTTTTTTTTACCTTTTTTTTTTCTTTGATGTACTGAGTGTTCACCAAAACAGATTTGCAAATACATTAAAACAGAAATCCCTTAGAACTGCATTGGAAATCCTTCCAAAGTTTTAAAGATTTCCACAACAATGAACACACTTTTAAGGTCTTATAGTACCCTTAATATATAACAGCACCGTGTAGTTGAGACAGAAACTGCAGTATTCTTCTGCATTCAGTATATGGTGATCAAGAGAAAGGTTTTCAAACACACTTGCAAAGAAATAGAGCACTCACTCATGACTATTACATGGAATGTTTAACAGAAAAAAAAATCAAATATTTTTATTTTTCATAATGAAGAACAGTGAGTTTTATCACTGAGAGCATCTGAACAGCTGTGTCAGATCAGACCAAAAGCCTGTCTGGTCCTGTATCCTGTCTCTGACAGCAGGCAAAAGCAGATGCCTGGAAAAAAGTGGAAGTATATTGTGAAATTCCCCTGAACTCAGCAGTTGCACATTTAGGAAACTTTTAGAGATAGGTGTGTTATGTCCATTCCTTACAGACTCCAGTGACATCTTTTACATTTTCTTCCAATGTTTTTTCGAATCCATGCTAGTAGTTGTGTCCCACTGCCTTTCACACTGGCTATTACTACCGCTAATATTCCATATTGCTTGGAAATTTGAACCTGTCACCTTGTGGTTTTGTTTGACTGCAGATAGTCCTAGAGCTGAAGGGGATGTGGTCTCTACACTTCACCGTTTCTGAACTTATGGATGCCATCATAGCTCCCTTCTTTCTGTTAGTCTCAAACTATGCTAATTTATTTAATATTTCCTCCCTTGGAAGCTGTTTTTGAACATATTCTTGACTTTACATGGTATCTTCTTCAGGATATAAGAGAACCAGATGTACACAACATTTGAATGCAGGTGTGCTGATGATTCATACAGTCAAATAATAGTATTTTCTGTCTTGTCTTCTATTCTTTACCTATTAAGCCTTAACATTTGGGGTTTTATTCCCTTTAGTGAACACTGAAGTAATAATTGTGTGAGGATATTTATTATAATCTATGATCTCATTCCTGACTGTTAGCAGTAATCTTAGAATCCATCACTATAGAACCCGTCATAAAATTACATTTGTTTTTCCATATGCACATCACGTTTATTTGCATTAAATCCCATCTTCCAGTTTATCATCCCATATCTCAGAGCTATGTAGTCTTTTCGCAACTCTCTGCAGACAACTCTTCTTTTCAAGATCCTAGATAAATCATCATGATCAGAAATTTTTTCACATAGTTATTCATCTTCTTTACATGACAGTTTATTCAGAACTTCACTGGTCAAGTCTCTTCTGTATGAAAAAACATTTTTTTCCACTGCATCTTAATTTATAGCCATTTATTTATCCAGGGCAGACCCTTCTCTTATGGCTACTTAGTTTCCTTAAGAGTCTCTGTGGTGGCCCCAGACTTTTCCGTATTTTCTGTTTCATTCACAGTACCAGTTATTACAGATCAGTGTATACAGGTTAACTATCCTGTATACAGATTAGTACAGGTCAGTGAGCTTCCCAAGTCTCCTTCTCGACTTCTGGTATAAAGCCAATTTTAAGTGTGCAGGCACATACTTCAGTCCATAATTCAGACATTTATTCCTTGAATTTCAGCAAAGGTCTTGAAAGCATGTGTTTGGCTTTGATGATGTAAAATCATTCATTTTGTCAAGTTGTCCTATGAGCTGTGCTCCTGACATTTAAATGTGATATTTTTATTCTCTTTTGCGTTCTTTGTAAAAAACAGTTCTGGCTTAAAAAAAAAATCTTTAAACATGTACCTGATGCAGGGAGATTAAAAATATTAATTTAGTTATTTTTCTACATTGTAATCTATGTTGTCATCTCATTCAAACTTTCATTTTTCCTGATAAGATTTTAGGTTTTGGGTTTTGTCTGGCATTAGAATGTTTTTAAGCTACCAAAGTTCATGTTATTTTCTGTTCTTTATTCAGATTGAACTTCATGTATTTGAAGGATTGCTTTTTAATTTTAATCACCTTCCTTACTCTGCTGTTTGCCCATGCTGACTTTCTTTTGTTCTTCCTCTAACCTTCTTTGAAAATGTATGCATTTGTGTTGTGACTCAAACAAGAGGCTCCAAATCACTCCCAAACTTCCAGTGAAGATTTTGCTTTTACAGAGGCTCCTTTTACTTTCTCATTAAGTATCTATCTTACTTTCATGTTGTTCTCTTTTGTAAATATTGCAAGACAGTAGAGGTTTTTTCATCTCACTATTCGCACAAAACTGTTGAGATGAAGTTTGTTCTAGAGTGGCTCTTTGACAAGGCTGTTATGACAATTTCATACAGACTGACTAAGGACCAGGAAAATTATTTCTCTTTGGAGATTTCTTGTATGGCTTGTACCAGGAATCATTGGTTGTCCAGGAATCATTGGGGAAAAAAAGTTTGTTAGCACTTAACTCCATGCTTTCTATATCACAGAGCAACATTTCTGCATCATTTTCCCCTATTTTTAACTAATGTTAACTGTCCCACTGATTTATTTTATTGTATTATCTGATGCATCTTTTCCTCCAGTTGTAGAGGTGCCTGTCATCTAGAAGAGCCCATATAAGAGGACTTTAAATAGGATCACATATATGATTCTGTAATGCCCCATTTGGAAGTGGCAGTGGCTGACAAGCTAAGAAACTTCTTTTCCCCCAGCAGTGGTCTACTGATGTAGTTTTGGTCTAAGAACTGCAGCAGAGAATCCAACTCAGTGGCAAAGACTACAAATAATATGCTCTTAAAATGAAAACACACTCATATAACAAGGAAGTTATTAATATTAACTGGGACATGTGCTTAATTTTACTGCAATATAAACACACTTTTGATGTTCATTTTCAAAGTATGCATTTGTATATAATTATGCTTAATGCATATCATACTCTGCAGTCTTATGATTTTACAGTCAGACTGATGGAAGTGCTTGTTTTTTCATCTTCTTTTATTTGCATTGCAAAATATTTCTTTGTATTTATTGTTCTTACCTGCTGGAAACAACTTTCTTTTTCATGAATCATGTAGATTAGTATTTCCAAGAGTCATGATATACCATATTTGGAAAATTTGTAAATATTTCCTACTCTCAAGGAAGTGAAGAACAGCAGTAATGTGCTAATGTTGGTGCAATTTAGTCTATTATATATATAATTTAGTGACATGAAAGAAAAAAATTCTAACTTGTTATAATGTAGATTAAAAAAAGAGTTCTGACTACAGCCTTATCAGTAGTACTTTTAGATGTATTTAATTTTCTTTTTCAGTGATTGTTGTCACAACAACTATTGTTTCCAGTAAGCTTCATATTCACCCAGCAATAATAATGCCAGTTTAATCTTGTAATGATGTGTCTTCTCTAGCTGAATTAATAAGGAAACCAACTAAAAGATAATTTGGGATATCTCTGAAACGCATGTTAATAAAAAGACTATGATCAGTCTGACTATATGCTGCTCTTAGTAATATTATGCTAATAATAGTAAATAACAGCCTTTTTTTTGTGTCCTTCATTTTATTTATAAAGATAAATATTAATAGATTTACATGAAACAATAAGAATGGCTATTTCTTTCTGAAGTCTGTAGGCGAGGCCCAGCTAAATGGAGCAACGCTAGTCCTGTTTCCATCAGGGCTTTCTATAGGATTTCAGTACTTCTCCTCCTCTGAAGTGTCCTTTCATGCTATAGAAAAATAATAAAAAGTGTAAATCAATGTCTATTGACTATTTGCTTGTATAATAATATTATTATACAATAAATGCATTAATGGTAATTTATAAATGTTGCAAGTGTTCCCTACCTTACACGGGTGGCTTCAGCCAGGAAGTGCTTGAAGCTTCCCCTATATCCCACAGAACCAATGACAGCTGGCTCCAAGGTGAACCTGATTCTGGCCAAGGATGAGCTCATCAGCAACAGTGGCAGAGGATAGATTTAAGAAGGATTGGGGGGCAGAGGGAACAAGCAACTTCAGATGGGCAGTGGAATGTGAAGATGTGAAAGAAACATCTCTGCAGACACCAAGGTCAGTGAAGAAGTAGGGACAAGAGGTGCTCCAGGTGCAGGAGGTGGGATTTCCCCGCAGACCATGGTGCAGACCATGGTGAGGCTGTTGTGCCCCTGCAGCCTACGGAGGTCCACAGGGGAGCAGAGATCCACCTGCAGCCTGTGGAGAAGACCATCAGAGCAGGTGGATGTCCAAAGGAGGCTGTGATGGGAAGTCCCCACTGGAGCAGGCTCCTGGGGGCACCTGTGTCCCTGTGAAGAGAGAAGCCCATACTGAAGTAATTTGCTATCAGGGTTTGTGACTCTCTCAGGGATCCATACTGGAGCAGTCTGTTCCTGGGGGAACAGGCACCCCATGGAAGTGACCCACATTGCGCCATGAAGGTTTGTCTCCTGTAGGAGGGACCCCGTGCTTTAGCAGGGGAAGAATGCAAGGAGACTTTCCCCTGAGGAGGAAGGACCTGCAGAAATAGAGTGTGATGCAGTCCCCACTCTCCATTCCCCTGCAGCACTGCAGGGGAGAAAGTTGAGGAAATCGGGAGTGAAGTTAAACCGGGGATGAAGGGAGGGGTGGAGAAAAGGTATTTTTGGCTTTTTTTCTTCTTTTTTTTCCTTTTTTTTTTTTTTTTTCATTTTTCTATTCCAATTTAATTGGCAATAAATTAAATTAACATTCCCAAAGTTAATTCTGTGTTGCACATGATGGTAATCAGAAAGGGAAGTCTCCCTGTCCTTACCTTGACCCACAAGTCTTTCATTATATTTTTTTCTCCCCTGTCCATCTGGAGAGACAAGTGATAAGGCTGGTTTAGTAGTTAGCCTGGAGTCCAGACAGAATCAACCTAGCAGAGACTCACAGCTCGTGCAGTCAAAATTAGACTATTATTTCTATGCCTAGATGAGAACAGTCAATTGTAGCATAAATACTGCAGGTGTGCTCTTCTTCTGGCTCAAAAATATATTTTGAACTTGTTAGAATGGATCTTTGTTTCACAAAAAACAAATTAAACTTTTGGATCTCCTGAATGGTGAAACCTCTCTTTCCTCAATGAGTATGGATATTTTATCATGGATGAGCTTATTTTTGCATGGGTTAAGCACAATGAAGGGGTGTGTATTCTGCCTATTGTATATGAACATTTATATATTCACTCTGGACCTGTCCTATTGTTTGGTCTGCTTCCAAATGCCAATCTTAGCACAGAATGGATATTTGATCAAAAAAAGCATTTATATCTCTGTGTTGGCACTGTGCTGGAGGGCTCACATAGCTTGGCATTGTGTGATATTGCATTACTTAATCTTCTGGCAAAATAAAATCACATCTCACGTAACTTCTCTTACAAGTATAAGTAGCTTCCACTCGCAGACAGGATTCCCATGCTCTTGACTAGAGCAGTCCAGTCATATGCTGTGAATTCATTGTGCATAGAAATGTGAGAACTGTCAGGGGGCAAACGAGCCGTGGAGGTACCATGCACCACCATCATTTTACATATTTTGAAATGTTTCATCTAACTGGGACTTAATCATTTCAGTCACTGTAAGGTGCCCAAAATCCAGTAGTCTTTATTGTTTACTCTCTTTTCAGAAAGAATTCTTTCTGTATGTCCAGAATTGTTCATGTAAAAGCACTGAATAAGTTTAAAGATAGGCTGATTTTTCAACAGGATGCACTCTCCTAGGAAGAGTTATACTTGCATAATTAACTTCAATGACATTGCCAGGGTTGCAACGATGAGCATTCTCTTGTAGCACCTAAGATAAGTTAAGCAAGATGAGGTATAGAATTGTAGCTCCAGACTATACCCCACCACTTCATATTTTTATTTTATTTTAATTTTTAAGGCAGTTCACAAAATCCAGATGTCATATATAAGTTATGTTTTGAACTAGTAACCTGTGGCTACTTGCTCAGTTCACATTTTCAGGCATTTTTTGTGTCAGTTTTCTCTCTATCTTTCCCATAAGTAGGCTGCAGATGTGCTTCTAAACGTCTGTCTTTTGATGTAATATATCATATTTTAATTACTTTCTGTTCTTCTTGAATTTGATTCACATATGAAAGAAATTATTGGCTAATCCCAGGTGAGATCTATAAATAACCTTTTATGTAGAAAATATTTTTCTCCTTTTAGTAGCTTCAGTTTATTCTTACAGTTGCATTCAAGTTTTTTGTCTAAGAAAATAAGCTGTATGTCTTTTAAGGAGCTGCTTTTACAGATTGAAGAAAAATTTTCCACCTCTTCCTCACCTATGGGAAATTTGAGGGTCCTTCTTTTTGCTTCAAAGTTTTTGGGAATAAATCATAAAATATTATGATTTTATACACAAAAATGTTTGAAAAACTGATTATGATGGAGAAAAGGACCCATGAGTCTTAAAAATGCTTTCATTATAGACATGCTTAAAACAATACTTTATGCTTTTGATAGTTAAGAGTTTTCCTTTCCAGTTTCTTCCTAAAGCTTTTGTGCTTGTCGAACTTAAAAATTATACGAAGAAGAAATCTGCACAAGTGTTATCAGCCAAAGGTAGTGAGGCCAGTGCTTTCAGGTATTCTCCTGGATGAAATAAAATATTGTTTCTGTTTCATTTTTCTGTATCAGAAAAACAATCACAGACATTTTTGTGACGCTTTTTGTCTTATTATGTGTTTATAGCAGAAGGTAAAACCTGGTGGTTGCCCCAAAAACTATATCAAATCTTGAAAAGATTGATGCTGTACAACTTTTTTTTATCATTTTGTGATTCAGTTTCCACTGTCATAAAGCACCATAAGATCTAGAGATGTAAAACACTGAACAACTAAATATTCATGTTCAAGTGATGTAACCAATTCTCAGTATATGGCTTTATTTTTCTGCTGTTGTTGGATACATCTGTATCCACAAGATAATTTAAATATATTTAGTAAGATGCTTTCTGTCAGAAAGAGTTTCCAAAACCAGTGAATCAGCAGCCCAGGAACTGAACAAACAAGTGCATATTTTATCAGACTCCTGGCAAGCCTGTTCTGCACACTAGTGCATCCTCCTTGGGCCAAATATAACTGTATGGACATAGAAATTGAAGAACAGCTTGGCTTTAATGAAAGAAGCTAAACACTAGTTATAAAATGAACTTTATTTCCATTTCTGTTTTAAAGCTATGCATAGAATCTGTATTATACATTTACATGTGTTGTGCAATAGTTAGCTATGATGTTAATAGTTGCTAATGGAATATATATGGCACTAGGAAAGCAGAGTTTTGCACATGAAATCATAGTGTCTGTTTCCATAAAGTTTTAATGATACTTCTCTCCTGTCCTGCAGAGTACATTACATATTTGTGAGGTTGTCCTCAGTACAGGAAGGGAATAACAGACAACGAGGTAGGATTCAACCATTTTGTACATGACACAGAAGGCTAATAATAATCACAACCTTGTATTATGAGAAAATAAAATCTCTCTGGAGTAATTACTGGGCAGTAGCCAATCACTTTTTTTCTTTGTACAAGCTAAATCCACAGGCTAGGCTAATAACCTAAATAAATAAACAGAAGAAGAAGTTGAGAATTTTTGGTGGAAACATGGTTTAAAAGCTTGTGAATTTATTCAGTTTTTGTGCTGCCTGTCTCAAACCAGATTTGTCTCCAAGAAATTATGCTCCAGAAGGAGCTGGAGAGAGTCCAGATTCTATCCCATACTTTGTCTCCTCTCCCAAGTGAATTTTTCTTATCATGACTTACTGAGTGCTCCAAGAGATGTAAGTAGTGGTTGCACTGTTGCTCAAGATCTACTGTGAAATTTTGTGCTCCATGCTCATGAGCAGATCCCTCTTTACTATTCAATGAAGCCTTTTAGCCCCATAAATTCGGAGTTTTTACTCCATGTAAGAAGCTTCTTTTAGACCTCAGGACCTGGACTTGTCTTAGCCTGCCTGGAGATAAGGTTTTAGTTTGTGGAGGTTTTAGCTCATTTCATGATCAGGTAACAGTTACCTGCATTGATTTAGCTTTTGCTAGACTTTGAACAGTTGGTTTTGTTCTGTACATTTTGTAATTAATACACAATAATAAAAAAATATTTATGTGAAATGAGGGATCCATTGTCATGGAATAAAATGCAGCATAAATGAGTAAAGAAAAGGAATTATATAGAACTTCCTGAAAATGTAGCGGAGTAGTGACTTTGAAGACTACAGAGTTATAAACAACTGACCAATGCCCAAATACTGCTCCTCACAGGAATGTCACCTGAATGAAACCTGGTTAAATCATAATAAAGGAAGCAGAATGCACAGGACAAATACCCATTGTATGTAAAAACTGTAAGTACATAAAAAGACTGGATACAGCCTGGGCTTTCAGAACAACTAAGAGCAAGGTGGAGAGCTCTAAGTTGCTCTAAAGTTGCTCTAAGCATATGTTAATATCAGGAGGATGACACTGTCAACATCACCACCAAAATGCTCCTGGCATGCTGATGACTTGCTGTAACAATTTCCCCTCCCAAAATATTAGCTATTGGCTAACAGGAACTCAGAGGAGCAAAGGAGAATAATGCCATAGAAAGGAGGAAATACAGTTGAAGGCTTTGTATATATACTATTGTGGCTGTAATATATTTTGAAGTATAATCATTGCAGCTAGACCAATATTCATTTCATTAGAATTCATTTTTTAAAATATTTTAGCCCTTTAAATATTACCACTAGATTATTCTAACAGTGAATTCCTGCATTTGTATCTTCCACTTGTCAAGAGTGTGACACTCTCTGGCAATCTATTCTATAACTTTCATGCAAAATATTGATAATATAAGAGACATTAATAAAACAAAACAAAACAGACTTTGGATTTATTCACCAAACATATACCATGTGGACCTCTTAAAAAGAATGTTATTCCAGCAGGTTGGAAAAATAGGTGACTGTTCACTGGAGCAAAGACGACAGGCCATTCAAACATAATCGAAGCTCAACCTTATGTCAGAAAAAAAAAAAATCGTATAAAGTTGATGCATGGGGAGAAGGGATTTACAAATAAGCATTTGTGTTTGCATATTTTACGAGATTTATGGGATTCTCAGAAACCTGCACGTATCCAGAGCAGAAAGACCCTTCATACTGTGTTGGAAGACAAATATTCAGCATTGTCATAAGACAGCTCATCTTCCTATTTTTTGCATAAATGGTTTCTTGACAGGCCAGAATGTGGTGCTTAGCTTTCTCTCATCTCAAAAGCCATTGAGCTTCTTTTTTTCTCCATCTCAGTTAATTTTATTTCCTTTACAAGTTTTTTTTTTTTTTTTTTAATTTTATTTTTTGTCCAAAGTTAATGGAAATTTTTATCATTTTTCTTACAATATCACACCCAAAAATGCAGCAATATTCCAAGTAAGGCTGCAAGGCAGCTGTAAAAAGATACTCTGCTTTCGGAAATGAAATCTCTGTGTGGGCAACTGAAATTTGTTTTTGCTGTTTTTTGTAACTAAAATACTGTAAGATCGTGTAGAACTTGTTGAAGACCCTCACACACTGATTATTTTCCAGAGACATTTCTTCTTTTATATTTTTCAGATAAGGGAATCAAAATGTAATTATATTCTCTTCCAGACTCTGCAATATTGGGATTCCTCTTTTTTCGTTCCATTTTCCTTTGCTCACAATGAAGATTCTTTGTCATACCTCAAATGATTGAAAGTAATTTTTTTTTTTATATTTATATTATGCTTTATGGCTTTGGGTGGTGGTGGTAGCTTGCTAAGACTACTGGTTTTTATAATCATTATAACTTCTTGGGTACTATTTATATCGTGCCAAATATATAAAGTCTAAGGAACTTCTGAACAGCCATCAGTTATGCCGAGAAATTTTATAACAAAGGTCTTATAGGCTAAGGGAAGTGGACTTAAGTCAGAATGGTTGCATCAGAAAACAATTTGGTTAAACTTTCCCCTTCATAAGTGGAGAAAGACAGGATATTCCTATCATAATTTGTTGCTGTTACTTCTTAAATCACTCAATGGGTATCAACAGCCACAGGTCTACCTGTTCTATTTGTCTTCTTTTCATTTTCACATACCATGTATGTTCCCTAAAAAAACGTAAAGAAGGCCTTTTAAATTACTTTTTCTGTAGAAGTTGTGGCCAATACCATTATTGTAATTGAAGAGACAGCAAACTAGATGGGGGGGGCCACTTATGTCTGGGAAACTTAAATATATTATTAAAGGAAACATGAATTTCACTTTATTTCTCAATAATTTGTTTGTGATTGTGCCTTCCATCAAGCAAAAAGTGGCCTGCAAAGACTTAAATCACAATAAACTATGAACCACTTCTCTGACCTTCACATCTGACTTTCAATCTGTATCTTCCATTTAAATAGGAAAATAGCAACCTGTTCTAACTAAGATAAAGAATACACTGTAGCCAATTCCTGGAATAGAAAGAAGACAGCTATGGCGTTTGCCACAGGCATATGAAATAGATAAAAGAAAGATAAGCGCTTTAAAAAAAGGTGGACCATAATGAATATATGGGAATGAAGAAAGGAAATGGTTTGTTTTCTTTCCCCCAAAGTAAAAGGAACAAAACTTTTTCAAGAAAAAGATAACTGTTTTCCCTGAGAAGTAGGAATCTGGTATGTTTCTTCAATCTTAATAAAGCATTTAGGCAGAGGGAGCTCTCTGACACTTGAAGGGAGCAGAGACTGAAATGTTTTCCCTTTGACACAGAGTTCTATAATAGTGAGGTTTTATATTTAATGGGATNNNNTTCCCGTGGGCTATTTAGTGGACCTTTGTAGCTTCAAAATGTGATTCTTTCCTCAGAAGGGCCTAAAGCTGATTATTAACCATGATTCATAAATTCTTCAGAAGGCGATCAAGTTAGGTTTATGAATTCAAGCTGGGACAGAATGCAGCTGCCTCCTTTATGCCTGTAAATACCAAGAAGCACTGCAACTTACAGAAAAATAACATTTTAAAGTTGATTTTCCTTCCTCATTGTCCTTTTCCAACAAGAAAACAGCTGTTCATATGAATTCTTGGTACTTGCAAAGGGGAGAAAAGGGAAAAGAATGAAAAAACCCTTGTATTTCAATTTCTCATTAGAATGGCACATCTCGTGAGTTAGTTTTTAGTTGCTGATTTTAAAAGGACATCTTGAAACAGTGGAAGGATTGGGAACTGTTCACTGTGTGAAATCAGTTCTGATCCATTATCAGATCCAAACAATGATTCAAACAATCCATGATACTGTTAAGTGTATGGTACAGTACAAATACATGGAGGACCACTAGTAGAAATCCTCTAAGCATCATTACCACACTGAAGGAAGATTTTGCCCAAGGCTCTAGGGTAGAGCTACAGATTTGTAGGCCAAATACTCTAAATAAATAAATCCTGGGCAGAATGTATTGACTCCTGCACATTTTCTGCTATTTTTGCTTTTTCAAAGGTAGCAACTATGAACAAAGCAATAGCAAATAGAACATACCAAAAAGTCCTACTTATATCACCATAGATGATACTATAAACTACGGATATGACTGTGATGCACAAAGACATAAACTCAGAATATTTTGGGAATCTGTGAAAATGTTGTTAGGATGCATAGCATTGTTTCTAGTTTATTCTGGCAAAAGCCTTTTGTTATACGTAACTTAGTGGAAGTCTTCTTGTTAGTATTTAAGCTGGCTGGCTTGTTTTAAGTGTTTGGTCCAATGCTTATATGATCTCTGATCCTCCTTTGGCTGAAATCAGCTAGAGTACTTACATTCACTCCATATATGACAGTAGTTCAATTTACAGTGATCTTTATATTTAAAGTTCAATTAAGATTATAATCTTTCTGCCAGTAAAAAAATCACTTCTGTCCAGCAGAATAAAGTCTATAACAGGTACTATTCTCCAAATAAGTTTTTTCTTTGAACTGCTTATATTAGGAACTAAGTTAGCTATTTGAATAAGACAATTCAATTTTCCCAAAGTTGTGAATTCAGTTATTTTATATTTTGCAGACATTTTAGACTTAATTGTTCAATTGAGTGAAGGAAGGGAGGGAGGGCCATTTTCTTTTTCAGACATCTTATTCTTGGAGTTTTTCTATTTCAATTAATATTTTGATAAAATTATTTTATTTAAAATTTATTTATTGTCTTTTTAGCAACAAGTTATTTATAAAAATTGTAGTCAGTTTGTGGAAATCCTTTACAAGCAAGATGTCCTGACTGCAGGAACAGAGATCAGAGTTTCATGTAGTATGTGTAGTAGCTGTGTAGTATGTATGTGTCTATTTATGATTGTAGATGGACTGATTCAAGATGCATATGTTATCTACATTTTTAAAGTAATTCTAGTCAAAACTTTCATTTTAATGTGCTCTCAGAAATATTTCTTAATATTATGAGATAGAGTCATATTTTTGTGGAAATGTTTTTTGTCCCTGACACTTCCGCAGTAAATTGTGCTTTACCGTGCATAAATGCTTGTCTTAGGGTGTACCATCCTCACAGTGGAACTCCATGATTTCTTGATGTTTGTGCTTTGTGGTTACAGGCCTATCCATGAGGTGCATTGCTTCCATAATATTTCCACCCATTTACTTCTTTGTACTCTGCTATCTAGCAACCTTAATTATTGCCTCCTACCTAGGCATATTTTATTTTTTCCTTATAAGGTACACTTAAAAGAAACATTTTCTTAGCTGTTTCCCTGGAATGACTTCTCTTGAATGCCTATAATGCAATAAATCAATAGAAAATCTACACTGAAGAGACTAAACATTACTTCACAGAAATATTAGCTGGTGAAAACAATCAGACTTTGATTCATGTAATTTATTATAGTCACACATTCTCCATCCTGTCTTGATGGCAAAGCTGCCAGTTAAGATCACACTGGAAGATTGCTGCAGTTTTTTATGTCATTACTTGATATTAAATTTGCACTTTGTTATTATTTCTGCTAGTTGTTTTTAAACTAAAATGGTATTAAACAGAATGTTTGAGTGTGGCTTGACTTTGGGCTGTCCCACACCTTCTGCGTAAGTATTTAAACTGTTATATGGCACAATTATCAGAGGAGGCCAAGGGAAGCTATAGGAGGGAATTGAGCAGCTGCAGTTTGGTTGCCCAAGATTAATATAGTCAATGAAGTGGGAAATGTCTGGAGTTTTTTTCATTTCAGTATGCTCTTCTCCACTCTGAACAAGCCGAGTTACTTCAGCCTCTCTTCATATGAGCAAGGGCTCTTCTAGGCTTACAGGAAGGAGAACAGTGTCTACAACAAACCCAGGTAAAAACTTACTGCAGCTGTAGCTTTAATAGCTGGAAAGGTAGGTAGATGTCCCACTTTTGAACACCCCATGCCACTGAAGATCCTTTCTCTTCTGATATAATTTTGCTAATCTTTTACCTCATTTTGATAAACAGCTCAGTCTGCATCTGTACCTGTGCCCCTTTCTGCTCCTGATGCCAATTTTTGTCCTGCTAGATTCCTGTAATTTCTCAGCTGTGGACATTCACAATTTTTAGGACTCCCTGTGCAACTGCTGTTTTGTCCTTCCCTTCATGTACGTTCCCTGTCCAAATATTTCTACTACTGGTGGAGCCCTAAATCTCCCTCATATCTTGCTTATAATCCCTGGTGCAGCTATGAGCTCCTACTAGTTTCTTCAGCCAGCAAAGTCTACACTTCCTTAACTTCTTCATCAGCTCCTACACTGACAAAATGTAGAAATTGTAGATATATTATATTGCGAGTAACAAAGTCCTGTACAAATGATGACTACAACACTGTTCCAATGTTCCAGGGTCAACTTCCCCTCTTCCACAAAAAACAAACAAACAAAACAAACAAACAAACAAAAAAACCCCCTACAACAACACTAAACAAAAAAAACAAAAAAACCCCCAAAAAAACAAAAAAACCCAAAACCAAAAAACCAACCAACCAACCAAACCAAACAAAACAAAACAAACCAAACAAACAAAACAAAAACAAAAAAAAAAAAAATCCAACACCAAACCAAACAAACAAAATCTAAGAAAGAAAGCATGTGCACTTATGATAGTCTCAGAAGAACTTGACTAGAAAATATGTACGATCATTGACAAGCACAGGAATCACACATCAGATCATATGATTAACTCAATTAATTGGATTTCTTTCATTCACTGCTGGCACTTACAAAATATTGCTATACTTTTCTCCACTATATCTTCAGGA
>WBNO01000063.1:0-62207 GCA_013400575.1 Peucedramus taeniatus
TAAACTACTGCTCTTGTGACACTTGCAAGAAATCATAAGTCCTGGTGGAATACTCAGAAGAAGCAGAATTAGAAAGGAACTTGGGAAACCATCTAAACTAGGCATCCGACTCCACTGATTGTGATACTTGTATGATGGACCAAAACAGGTAGAAGGAAAGCAATCAATATCCTGTATCAAACTCAGGTAACAGCAAATTTAAACCAGCTTCTGCTGCAAGGGAGCATTCACAACAGCCATGCCTGCTCTAAGCAGGGTCTCATCAGTAGGCATCCCATATTCTTCTTTGACAGACTAATAAAATCGCTCTCCTGAGGAGTGCCATCAACAACCTCTCCAATCACTTTTTATTTTATCCAAAGATAACTCTCTCAGACTGAATTTTTTTCCCAAGCAGAGTGACAAGAATGCAATGAAATCCTCATGCTTGTTTAGAGTTTCATTTAGAGTCCCTTTATGAACTTCCAAATTTGTTATCACTGAATTCTTTTGCTTACTAAAGGCACAGTAGCAACACAATCTCATCTCTGCAGACTAACATTAGCAACATGAGCACACATTGCAGGAACAGTCAGTCACAGACAGCAGCAGCAGCTCACAAAACTGAGGGAAAATACTCCCAGATACATTTGGAATGGAAGAACAGCTCCCTAAACAGTCTGTCCAGCAAAGGAGCTCCTTACATACCCTCAGTGAGAAACTGATTTATGTTTGGAGCAACAAAGATCTATTCAAACTAGCTATTATTTTTTATTTAACTCAGAAACCAAAGGAAAACATGGTGCAGTAGAATCAAATCCCAATATACATACTTCAATTTACAAGAATTTTGTACCACAGCTCCTAATGTTGAATTTGGAGAAACTGTCCAAAATATAAACTCTTGCCCAGAGAAATGTGAGTTCTAGATTGCAATATCCACTCACAGAGAACAGGAAGATAGGAAATCTATTGTACCAAGTGAGTTTCTAGCACTACTGCTCAACACAAATGATTAAAAACACCCTGAAACACAAGCAAGAAAAAAAATCATCCAAAAAAACCCAAACAAACAAAAAAACCCAAATCACGAAACAAAACTTCCTAATAATGTCTATGCAGTAAGATCTGTAATTTTACATGGAAGATCACTTTTACTAGGTATTATACTTGGATGAGAGGTGTCTAATATTTAAGATAGCTGAATTACTAAACTGAACTGAACCTATCAAAACCATCAAAGATTTTAACAAGACACAATGTAGCAGAACTCAGATATTTTTAAGTTATAAAAGGATGTGGTCTTGGAAGAGCAAAGAGTATCTGCTTTAATTACCTGCTCCAGATTTACCTTTAGTATATGTTGCACACCAGCTTAAACATAGCCTGGTAACTTTGCCTACACATTTCAGGTATCATTATCTTTCACAATATTACAAACTAGTGTAAAATATAACACATACAGAGACTTAATATAGTGTTAATATGTATATTTTGTATTTTATCACATAAGGGACTATCACTTTCCAGAAAAACATCTTTATATTGGCTATAAGAGCAGACAGAATGATTATTTTGTCATTAGGCATCAAACATTTGGCAGTACATCAATAATTCCCTTTAATTTGCTTTACCCTCTGAAGCTGGTGTGAGCTGTTGGGCCCTGCAGCGTGCTTCAATAATACTGCATTAAATAGAAAGTATCTATGCCTGAGTAACCATTCTGAAAGCTGTTTTTGAGTGGCCAGAAATCAGCTATTTGAATTCCCTACAGAATCTTAGCCTCAAAAAGAACCAAATCATTTGTAATGCAAATAATCCACCATCTCTAGAACACCATTCTAATAGCAAATTACTAGTAGTATGAAATCTACAGGCATAACAAACCAACAAAATATTGACATAAAACATTTACTGTTGCCAAAACATGTAAACACACAAAAATAGAAAGCTTGAGTAAAAAATCCCAAACCACTAACAATCTTGATAGTAGCATTCAGCAAAATACTACGCAGGCTCAACCCTGATAATACAGTAATATCTGCTTTCTTACTAAAAAGCTACTATTGCACACATTAAATCCAAGTCAAAATACCTAAAACTTTAGGACATGCCCAATAATTGTGTGCCATAAAATGAACCATTGTTTAAAACCCAGCAAATAAATGCTAGAAGCTAGGAGTGACATACACAACTTTATTATTTCAGTTCAAAAAGGCAATGTAAGTTGCCTGTCATTAAAGGATTTTATTTTTAATTCTCACATTTTACATCTTCTGCAACAGCAGCCATGCTCATCTACTTAAATTAAGGACAAAAACAGTAAATACAGAGAACTAAAAGTATTCCAGAAACAAAAACTAAAACTCCTGGCTGCCTCCTACTATTTAGCCCACTACAAGTACTCCCAGGAGGAATGACAATCTCTCCTGTAACATCTCTTCCTCTTAGTTCTCTGTAACAAGTGCCAATTACCTTAATTCAAAGAGCATATGAGACGATTAAGTAACAAACTTTTAAAGCATTTCAAACATTTGGTAATGATGTGAATAAAAAAATGATGTGAATAAAAAAATGTATTCTTAACTATAACTGCTAAGACAAGAGCGTCTCATAGCTAAACACTGGGCATCCAGCAGCCCTAACTCTGAGTTATTCAAGCAACTGAAGCTACAGCAACCAAAGCAAGGATTTCAGCAGTTAATTTAAACCTCAACAATAAAATGCAACAACACAGGCTGATTTTACTTTGGTCTTTGGTGAGAACTTTATAGGAAGTTTTGTTGTTGTTATCTTGACATGAAAAGATGAGCCAATTTCCAGTGATGCTTGTCCTTACAAGGCATGTAAGGACAAGCAAAAATTAACAGTTTTGGAAAGCCCAAATAGTATAATCAGTATTGATTAAACTGAATTTCGCTGTTAATACTCTTTGGGAATCACAAGTTACTGTAAAGAAATTATTCCTAGAAATGCAGTTCTCCAAGAAGCATAAAACAACACAGCTGATCCAATAGTGTAATAAAAATCCTGGTACTATCCATTTGCCTTTCAATGTGCAGCAGATGTTCCTCACATTTTACTTATTAAGGGATTTAAAAGGAACTTTAGGGATTAGTACCAGCATAAAATAAGATTTTGCATATCATTTTCATGTATGTCTGGGCATGGGGAAAACCCAACCCAAATAGGCAACTGTTTGCTGGCATGTGTAACAACAGCAGAGCAAAGCTCTGATCCCTGCCTCGCTGTGTGAAAGGAAACTTACAGCCCTCCCCCCCGACCACGACTCCAAGGTGGAAGGAAGATCTGACCAGAACATATTCTTCATGCTAACAGTGATAGGTTACCCCTTCCTCTTCCTGATTGTGAAGACCTGCATCATTTGTTGCACTAGTGCTCCTCTGACACCTCAATGAGCCAATTCAATTTATAATTACAGCCCTTTTTGCCCTCACTAAATGAGATAGGCTGAACTGATTAAAAAAAAAGGATGTTGATGGATACAATGAGAAAATAATACTGGAAATTGCCCTGACAAATTTGGAAGAAGAGGTTTGCTGATGTATTAAAACCAACCCTGGGCTAAATGATGGGCCAGCTACAGCTACACTTTGCACAGCTATTTAGCATATTTTTCAATACAGTTACTAACTTGATAGCAGGACAGCACAGAAAAACCTATATCAGGATTTACTTACAATGCTGATCACAGTCTACTCTAGCAAACACCACTTGATTCTTATCTGGATATTCTTCTTTGATTACATTAGAAGCTTCCTCAAAAATAGGATGCAGCATTTGGCTGAAGCGGCACCTGTAAATAGAACACAAAATCGTGACTTCAAAACATCCCTTTGAAATATTTCAGTTGATGACTACTGGAACATTTCAATCTTTGAAGGAAAAAGAAAAAAAAAGAAAACAAAGAAAAGCCATTGGAAAAAAAATCACATCTACCTGTAATCATCCCAGTAACTGACTGGATAAAAATCAGTTCAATAGTAACTTGAATTAATCAGATGCAGAAAAAAAAGTAATTCTGAAAGAATACATAGTTCAAGATATGCTCCCCTGCTTTATCTCCCTAGGAAACACCATAAATCAATTATAGGCCTTTAGGAAATAAATTCTATTCACAAAGTATGTTTTTCATTTTTTTCTACCTGAATTACCCCATGGAAAGTGATTTCAAAAATGTAGTAAAAGTTGTTCCTTAGATTGTTGAGATTGAAATATTCACCAACACCTTCAAGAAATATCTCAAGTAATTTTCTATGGGTCATCAATACAAGTTATAAATATTACTTATTATATTATAGCTCAGATTTGGCAGAATTTGAGCAGACTGCCTTTACAGCAGTAAGAACAAAGACCCCCTAAGGGTCTCTCCCAATAATGTCAGATTTTGAAGCAAGTTCTCTCTTTTTGCCCACAGAAAAGGTGGTAGGATTGTAAAGATGCTTCAGTGGCTTTAGGGAGCTTAGGGTAATAGTAGTGCACAAGCCCATTATTAATATGTCATTAAAATTATTTTATATTCTGTCCTTACAAACATATGTCAGATTTTTAAATTGGAGATGCATAATGGCACTGTAGAAATTGTGAGAATGAAACTTCAAGGAATAGACAGACTTGCAATAAACCAGCCTGCACTGAAACCCATCTTAAACATAACAGTGACAGCCTGGGGATGCAGTTATGTCTGCAACAAAAAACATGTAAGTGAAGAGCAAGTCTTGCTCTCAAAATGCCAAGAAAGCTGAAGTCCACCTTCTGAAAAAAACCTGACTCTGGGCAGCCCAGCTGCATGCTACACATTTATGTAGCATGTATATGTTACCATGTATATGCTACAATGGCTTCTTGTCCCCCATTCTTCTCCCCCCTAAAACAGAGAACTTCCATGACCAAAACTGATCTGTTCTCACTCTAAAGTCAGGTTACATCACCAACTGGCAGTGTGCTATACTGAGGGATTATTGCTGTATGCCTAAAAGTAATGACCATATTTAAGGCTGCAATGTTTTAAAACAATAGTCCATTATAATGTGAACCAAGTAAGCACAGACAGGAGAAGCAATCGGGACATAAACCCAGGAAAGAACAGGTTTGAAAGCAAGAGACTACTGTATTTTCAATTAGAAAACTATAGCCAGACATGACAGTTTTCAAAAGACAGAAGCTTAAATAAAAAAAAAAAAAAAAAACAACTTGAATAACTTACCAATCAGCATAAAAATTAACTAAAGCAACATCTGCATTGTCTGAGAAGAAAGAAAAAGAAAAAGCCCAATGTCACATTGTGAGGCAAACTTCTCAGTTCTTTTATTTAAGATTATAAAGAAGGTGCAAAAAAACTACAAAAGCAAACATTTGTAGATAATTCAGTATAAAGCTTAGCCTGATTGCTAGAGAACTGCTGGGGTAAGTCTCACCTGAAATATAATCTATAACAAATGGGAAAAAGATGAAGGAGGCCTTCAGTCAAGTGTTCTATTGACTTGATATATAAGACAAAAAAATGTAAATACTTAAGGCATTAAGACACACAAAGTAATTGAGTGACACATGCAGTAAAAAATATTTCTGGATTTAAAATTAAGGCACTCACATCCAGAAATTGAATTTTAGTAGCTCTTAAGCTCTAGCTCTATTATTCGTGTTAAAAACTAGTAAAAAGCTGAAATACCAACTATTTGGAGTAGAAGACTGATGAACAAGCAACCTCTCTGTGCAACTTGCTCTGGTTTGTCCTTACTTGTCTTATTCAACCTATGGCATACTATGGCAAAAGGTACCAAAGAAATTTTCAGTCCCCAAAAATAGAAAAATGCTAAGAAACTCTGAAAAAAGTGCAGTACTACAGGGATACATATAATGAAGTAATGAAATAATGCTCTTATGCATTCATTTTCACATATTAAAAAAAAATCAAAAAATGATAAATTTCCTGCCCAAAAATGAAGTATTATCTTTATAGAATATAATAACTAACTATGCTTTAAATTAATTTTCAGTAGAAGTACTGACCTAGACTGAAAAAAAATGAAATACATTCTCAAACTACAGAATATCAGCCACAGCTTTATAAAGCAGAAATGCTGACAAAGCAGAAAATCGACAAAGCTACAGAGCAGTTACATGTGAAAATAAGGATGCTGAAAGCCTGGAAAAGACAACATGCTGATAAAGACAACTCTTGAGTAGGCTGGAGAACACCACAGTTTGATTACAGTTATGGCATTAAGATTTTCATTATCAGCAAGGGATGCCAGTGGTGAATAGGTAAATAACAAGCACTGAAAAGTTTAGTGTTACCTCCATCGTGTAAAGTATTTCTTGAAAGTAATGGGATGAACTTCAGAAGCAATTACACTTAGCATATATTCCCTTTTGTGAATTACATTGTATAAAATAATTTTATATTTTCCACTGTAGAAAAGGTATTTACAAACAGCTCTCCTATCACAAAGCAATCTCTTACGATAAGGCAGATTCTAGTCCAGACCTTTTTAAAGATTTTTTACCGTAGATATATTTGAAACAACGTAATAACTTTTTCCTGCAAAGACAACCAGATACAGGCAAATTGCATACTTCTCAGAGGGAAAGGTTTCAGACAAGAAACACATATCTGTTTAATTTAAAGATTTCCATTCTATGAGCCACCAGAATCAGGACAGCGTTTAACCTGAGAAAAGGCAGAGCTGAACAAGCAAGATACTTAAGGGCCATTACCGTGGGTTTCACTTGCCACTATTTTTTTTGGGGGAACTTTTAAAATGCTCTCTAGACTAGTTTTGGTTATGCAATCAAGCATTCCCTTCTGCAAACAAGATAACAGTTATTTTCTTAAGACACTTCCAATTCTCATTACATTAGTTCAGACAGCTATTTCAACCACAGGCATTTAATATTTCTAAGCTGATTGCAATTCATATATTCAAAGCTAGGGTATGAATATTCATTTAATACCACTGCAATATTCACACAGATAAGTAACTGCAGACATACAAGCAAAAAAATTATTCAAAGTACTCACTTAAAATGTCATCTATGTTTCCACTATCTAGACTTGTTATTTCACTTCTTGCTGGATTGAAAAGCCAAGACACCTAAAAAGAGAAAGCAAACCAGTAAGGTATCTTTCAGCAGTAAAGTAGTAACTTAAGTGTGATTTTTAAGTGCTGCAGTTCAAAAGCTGGAGAAGAACAGTAAAAAAACTGTAATTCAGTCAATGCATTTCAGATGACTGCAGTACTACAAATATACAAATAAACTACAGATATAACTTACTTTCACATTTAAAGCAAAATGAGCTCTTTAATACAATTCTCTATTATGTAGACAGAAATGTTCCAGGTAAATTTTGCACCACTTATATTCATAACTTCACTCTGAAGAAAGAAATGAAACCCCACATCAGCAACCTCACACAGGTGGGCATGTAGGTTTTACCCAGAGACAAGTCATTCCTTCTATCACTTACAGGACTTGTCTGACTAAAAAGTTTCTCATTAAGTAAAACCTCAATTGCCTGCATTTTTATTGCTATTTTAGGAAACTATTTCAATACATCTAACTCAACTAGCTACAGTCTTTTATCTCCTTCTTTATTTCCACTTGACACTGCTTCAGTCCCAGCATGCAATAGGCTTATCAGACTAAAAAAACCAAGACACCACATCAGCCAAATCATTCAGTTACAAAGCAACATTTATATTACTCTTAATGCAATTCTCATTGCAATACACAGTTTTGTGCATGGACACTCTCATTTTCAGTGCAACTGGCCCAGATCTTTTTTTCTAAAATGAAGTGGAAGAAATAGGAAGTAGACTTCTATCCCAGGTGAGAGAGGCATTGGTGAATTACAATTTATTTTCGCTTTGAAAGAGACAAGAATGCAAATTTTTGAGCAGGATAATATAGATTCTTCTCTGGGACATGAATGTTTCCATCCTGAGCAAGCCAGTCAGGAAGTCATCACTTCTCTAAGCACAGTCTGGCTTGGACCAGATGCTTTGCTGTGATGCCTTCACATTTTCAATTGATGTATGGTTCCTCAGCTGACAGAGGTAACAGGAAAGGAAAAGGAAGATTTTTGGAAGAGAATTGAGAGGAATGCTCAGGTCAAGGAGCTGAGCAGAGACCAGAGATTCACAGAGATACCCCACATTGAGATGTGGTGGCACACAACATACATGCTATTGATGTTCCCAGAGACTTATTTACCCCTTGAGGTGCAAAGAAAATCTGCCTATGGCTCAAGAGGCACCAAGGAAAAATACAGCTAAAAGCATAAAGACCATCCAAATAAAACCACATAAGAGCATAGGTTCCTGTATAGCAGGAACCAGTGACACAAGGTTCTCTGCATTTATGGAAGAGCTTGAGACCTATTCTGAACCTATAGTAAGACCATGACTACAAAGAACAAGCCTCCTGGATATATCTGCCTTTGACACTGTTTACAATTTATCAAAAAAACTCATTTAATGTCACACACCAAATTTTGTAACATTTATTACAAGTGTAGATGAAATATTTGATTGAAAAAAAATCGCCAAACTGGACTCTTGCTTTCCTTAAGATCAGCTACAAAAATGGTAGGAAACTTCTCCAGTGAGACACTGTTAACAGCTCTAAAACTATCACTGTAAATTGCACACAGGTGAGATTTGCAGCAATCAATCATTTTCAGTTCTTTTTGATTTGTGGATCACTAATCACTCCCCAGTGAAGACAGTGATCCTTTCGCATTTCCCATATGGAGGCCCTTGGGTAGCAGATAACTCTATCTTGCACTACAGGCTGAAAACACACCAGCTGTTGGCATACAAAATATGTGCCAGTGCTCCTCTCTTGGCAGTTGAATAAGATACCATTCTTAAATGCAAAGCTAAGATTTGTCGTGGAGTTTGCATCTCCCTGTGGCACCTCAACTGCTTGAGACAAGTGTCTAAACTGTGGCTCTAAGAGGACTGTAGAGAAACAAACTGAGCTGTGAGGTCCAGAGATTAACACAATCTGCCAAAAATTATCTGATTAAGCAAGCTATGCAATGCACAAGTTCCAGCAGGCCAGTGTTCAGGGAGCTCCTCTGAAGATGCTGGCATTGCTGACTAGTGAGCAGCAAGAAGGGAGGACGCTGCCTTTGGAGAGAGAGAAGCTACCTGTATGGACCTGGATCCACATTGGACAAATTATACCCAGAGAATTTACAGCTGATGGCAGCCACTAGTGCAGACACATCCCCATCACTCTTTGGGTGGTGCATGGGACGACAGCTTCCATGGTGCTGCTGAGGGTTGGTTCTGGTAGTAGAAGTTTTGTTTGTAGTGAGTAATGGGTCAGGTCAGCATGTGCTGGCACAGGTTTTGTTTGTACTCACGTGCTGCTTTGTTGCATATGTTAGGTTTGACCTAACTTGAGTACAATTGAAGCAGTAGCTACAATTAACAATAACAGCTGGAATATTGCTCTTGACAATAATGGACAGGGTTTTTAACAATAATTTTCGTAGCAATCATCTGATCCTACTGAGGGTGACTGAAAATTCAATGTTCTAAGGACTTAGCTGCCTTGCAAGAACCTCTGATCACCCTGAAGACCACAGAGTTACTTAACCTGCTTGTAATCTTGGACAAGGTTTGTTTACAGAGAAAATCCACACAAGCCTCTAGTAAGCAGGAACTTTTTGGCTGCTGCACACAAGCTCTGCATCATCATTCACACTTGAAAAGAATTTTCACAGTAGGTCTTGGTTTAACTATTTTCACAGGAGATCAGCAGTAGCAGTTCATATTGTTTAAACAAACTGAATGGGTAAGATAACAATTTCTTAAACCCTCCTGGCTTTTTCTAGTATAACTTTCCAGCAACAAGACAAATCTTATCTAATAGGATAAGTTACACATAAATTAAACATAACATAGATAAGCATATTATTTGCAGATGAGAAATAGGCTCTGTTACTTAGCAGATATACTTCAATGGATCAGGAACTGTAGGCATATTTGTAGATTGCCACAATACACTTAAAACACATTTAACCTGCAATGCAAATATTTAAGTGCACCATGAAAGCACAGGACTTACTAACCAATGAGATCCTCTTCTCGACTCTGCTATGTGCAGAAAAGAGGAATTGAAACTAATACTTCTTTACTGCACAAAATAAATTCTGTGATTCCTTTCTTAAGTCTTACGGTGGAAATGTGGTGCAAGCTGCATGTACTAAGACATTGACACCAAAACAAATATTCCTAACATCTTCATGTATTGAAGGTGAAAAACAAATTAACCATATACCCTATTGTCCCTCTATATTACAGTAGTGGAAAAATACTACGAACACCTTTCCCCAAAAGTTGCACAAAATCGGAGATAACTGAAATACTTTTTCCACTAGAAGCACGGAAATTTCTGTCTTGTCAAACATATTCATAATCACGTTCTCAAACATTTTATACTAACTAAATAATTGTGGATGCCAAACTTTTAACAATAAGTAGACAGACTCAGGGAAAAAAAGCATTTCTTGAAGAAACATCAATAAATATTCAAGACACACACCAGCTGAAGCTTTCATTAAGGTATAATGCCTGTAAGGAAGAAAACACCTCCTTTTGACCCAGTAATCTTACTGTCCCATGGGATGCAAGAGGGTTTATGATATTACTAGTATTAATATTTATCATGAAGGAATACAAATTTGTATTTAAATTTCTAAGAAGCTACACTGTTTTGAGAACCTTTTTGAGGCCTGTGCTTGCTACTCATGAGCAGAAAACAAGACATTTTTGAGGAAATGATTTCTGAGTATCAGCTACATACTTTATAACAGGTATTGAACATAAGTTCTGAAAAAATTTGGCTAAGAAAAGTATTCAGAATTTTTCAGTTTTAAATGCAAACTTTATATTCCACTGCTCATAGCAGGACGATGGTTCATATTTGTAACTGAAGTAAAAAAAAAATTAGTTTCAAACTGGCATTACAAGATAGCTACAAACTCATTGAAGAAAGCATCTTGAAAAAATAATTCAAAAGGAAAACTGGTTACTTAAGCGCACCTGAAAACAACTCAACTTTCTGCACTTAATTGGAAAAAATTATTTTTTATATTTCTGTTTTTTAAACATTCAAAAATCTGAAGGTAAAACTAAGTAGCTACGAAATAAAAAGATTTTTAAAGATAGAGTAGAATATAATACATTTTATTTTATTAAATACTTGAGTGAAGCTGCTCAAGTTAGATTAGGATGTTTATAATCTACTCACAATCATTTAACACTACAGAAAAATGACGAAACAAATGCAGACTGAAACAAGCAAATGCAGAAAGCCTTATGCACTTACAGAATACATTGCTGGGGGGAAAAAATCAGGAACTGAACAATGTGTTCACAAAGATAAAATTTAGCTCATATGGGGGGAGGGAAGAAGAAGAGATGACATATACTTTTACTCTTCCAGTCCTCAGAAATACTGTCAAATAAAGCAGGAACATCATGGCTCAGGTTCCCGGGAGCTTCTAAACATAACAGTGGTCATGCTTTTACTAGGAAGTTTAATTAGTACAGAAATCTAAGTGTTTCTGATCAAGATTTGGTCCTCACTTGAAGATAGCCAATGGCTTAGGAAGCCAGTGCCAGCCAGTTCTGAGGAGTAACTACAAATTAACTGAGATTTATTCTGACTTTTTCCTAGGAAAGACCTCAAAGAACTGCAGGAAAGTCACTATCATCCTCCCAGACATGCCATGCAATGCCACACAAGTATCCATACACAAAAAAAAAAAACCTGGACAGATCCTATTCAACTCATACCCAACACTGAATCTCTGCCAGGTTTCACACCACTTTCCCAAAGAGGAAATAAAAGCACATCCAGTCTCAACTCACCTTCTGCTCACAGTATTGCTGTTCAATTGCCATTCCACGCACCCAATTAATAAAGCCTGATGGTTACTCAAAAGATTTAGGTCAACCTTTTATCAACATTTTACCAGCACCAGTTGGCGTTGTTAGTTCTTTAACTGCTAACAGGAAAGGACAGACAGACCTACAGTTCAATGGTATTTCTTTTTCAAAGGTATTATACTTTACATGCCACTTTCTTGCAGAAGATTTTAACAGTTCAAATGTACATAACCTTAAAATTGCAAGAAAAGGAAAAGGAACCCAGGTCTGTTGCATTCTACTTCTTTGTGCCTTTATTTTTTAATGCACATAATAAAACAAAGGTCCTAATTTCCAAAGCAAACTATCTGTAGAATATAGAAAATGTATTCATGGAGCATTATGATTTCTAATTAGTATTACACCTGCAAAGCAATCAACAAGAAGAGCCTTCATTTTCACTTGCTAAACTTTTCATTTACCTTTTCCTCCTGCTGGGAAATCCTAAAGGCACACAACTAAACCATCTTTCTCCCATAACACAAAATCATTTTAGATTTGGCAACCAGGTCTAGCCCACACCTAATCCAGATTGGCATGCTGAAGTTACTACCTGAAGTCCAAGCCCCTCAGAACCCTGCTGCTGTCAGTCCCTGAATAGCTCTTTTTTAATGCCTGCTGCTGTTCTGCTGCTGCTCTGAGGTCTGCATTAAACTCCTGGACAACAGGAAGCAGACGGGTTTACAGCCTGCTAGGATGATACAAATTGAAAGCAATCCCAGAAGACAGCAATGCCAAAGCTGGCTAGACATTGTAAGAGCCCCTGAATTTTGGCTTCAGAACCATCAATCAGGAACATCTTGCTGGCAGCATTCCCAGAAGCCCCACAATGAACCAATCACAAAGTTCAGAGCAGAGAGAGGTAACAGTAAACAGAGAATGCTGAGGGAAAATTAAAAAAGAACATTATTCACCCTCAGTGAGAGTAGTTCAACTTTTAGTTGTCACCACTTGATTTCAGACTGTGCCCAAACTTATTCATAATTTAGACTGACTGTTGCCATCCCTGATGAATATGCAGGGTTTTTATTGGTAATGTAAGCTGCTTTCATTATAAGACTATGAGACAAAGATCTATTAGTTCAAAACATTAACTAACGATCCCTTCTCAATTACATTCAAAAGCAATTTTTAAACGGGTAATAAGAAATCGTTTTCTTGTAATTTTTCACTTAAGAGCCGTATCTTAAATTTAGTCAGGAAAATTTAAAATGCTCAAAAGAAGCTACTTAAAACAGATTTGAAGATTGCAGTTACTAATGTTCAAGAGAACAGAGAAAAAATGTCTAACTAAACATAACTATGGATAATATATAATTAGAAAAGTAAACTTACTTCTTCAGCCTTGATAGACAGTTCACTTTTACGCTGTTTTAGTCAAACAGTGCTGTAACTGCACAGAGCTAAGTAGAGACCACCATATGAAAAAGAAGTCACACAATTTTTTGTCTTCAACATATCTTGTTGTCTGCTCCCATTTTAAGTGTGTGAAAGGAATATTTGGAGTAGGTGCATATCTTATTAATACTGAAAAACTTATTTTCAAATGAAACTACTGGAAACAGAAAAATTCACAATTTATAACGCTATCTTTGAAAATCCAAATTATATTGATTTGACACACCAAATTAGGAAAAAGAACTCACAGGTTATGGTTCCTAATACTGAACTTAGCACACAAGCAAAGGAGTTGAAGGATTGTCCTGTTTGACTGGGAGTGGTTCACAGCTGCAGGGATCTCTCAATGGCCTGATACCACAGCACCAAAGATTTCCAGAAAAGGGATAAGTTAACCTCTCAACAGTTTGTGAACTATTATTAGAAGACACAAGATGGTAATTCAAAAAGTCCATTGCCGAGATGAGAATTAAACATCATTATCACAACATGCAGTCCAATGCATTGCATCTTTTTCCACAAAGCTATTAGTAGCAAAATCATGCACCCAAACACAATTCTAAAGCTTAAGTCTCTGGGCACAAACCTATGGATCATGGTTTTTTTACAGAAATGTTTAAGCAAGGGTTCAAAAAAAAATGACACGAGGCGTGTCTAAAAAAATGTCACCGAGATAAGACCTGTAATTTATTTCCAGTTGAATTATTTGTAACTTTCAGTTTTTTCTCTTGGCCTTTAGGGAAAAGAATAATCTCCAGTCAGGGTTATGATCCACTGGTTTCCTTGCCTTATACATCCACACAGAGAGAACATAGTACATACACCTTCAAAAGATGTAAACAGATGTCTGAACATCTGTATTAATTTATGAATAATGTTCAGAGTGCCCCATATCTTCACAACTAGGAATCGACCTTAAAGCCTGTTTCACAGATTTAAAGCTACAAATTCAGCTCCCCAGGAAACCACTGAAAACTCTGAATCTTTAGATATTTTATTTACCAAGCTGCTTCTCTTAAACAAGTAGCTAGAATTCCTCAGCAAAAGAAAGGTCACATTTGTGCAGCCTTTTAGGAAAAAACACCTCATGTTCTAGTAACTCTTTCTTTTCCATTTTGCCAACTGCTCTGATTATTTGGCAACAACACAAGGATACACTTTCAAGCAGGAGTAACACACATAAAATACAAATGCAATCTCCAAAATGATTAGCACAAATTAAGCAGCTGTTGCTGTGTATGAAAGCCAGCAGCCTCAAGGTCCTCAACCTGCTAAAGCATGATCCAGCAATATGAAATAAAGGGCAGCTCGGTCTTGTCAAGACTGTAAGGCTGGCAAAGAAGAATAGTTTGCTGCCCCTTTTCACTAAGTCAAGGAAAAAGGCCTTATTCTCTATTTTGGCCACTGCAATTAAATGTAAAACCCACTACCAAAAAAATTTGTTGTAGGCAGTTTAAACTTTGGAGACTGTGTACTTTTAACTCCATTCCTCATTACAGAAAGCAATACACTACCCTGTTATTCATTATAATCTACGGGCTTTCCTGTGCTCTTTATTGTAGTTTTTACACAGAGACATTGCAGAAGACGAAATTAGCCTTTTTTTTTTTTTAATAATACAAATGTATTTATGTTTTGTTCATTCTTGGACTAGTGATGAAAATGCACATAAAAATTAAACAAAAACTTTTATGTCTTCTGTGGGAGGAGTGGCCATCGAATTCAGACTCTCTTCTTTAAAGCATAATCTTGAAGAAACCAAAAGTAGATGTAGTGTTTCCATAAGAAACTGTATTCCTTATGTCACGTGAATGTTTGCCACCTTGGAAAAATTTGAAGGATTGAACATATTAGTGGATAACCGAATTTTCTATCCTTGCTGCCTACACACATTCTATGCTTTAAAAATAAACACAATTTCTATTTTGACAAATTCTACTACATATTGAGTTTATTCTTCAATAAGACAAAACCAACTTTTTTAAAGTGAAATTATCAACTTAAACATCTACTCACTTCTAGCTGCTTAGCTTTTTATTAATTACACAATCTAGCTGCAATACTGAATACATTTTTAGCCTTCTCCAAAACACCAAGTTCTCCAGATCTTTGCCTTATCAAGAAAGGTGGGAACTTTAAGCAATGACAAACCTATTCAGTTTTACCTTTCAGCTGGAACTTGTTTTAAGAGTGGATATGAATTACTGAAACCAACTGCTCAAACGCCAATATAATATGACTACCATAAACACACAGCAACTAGCCTTCCATGAGAACAATACTCACACTGGACTGACACTGCTCTCAACCATGCAGCTGAGGCACTGGGTTAAGAGGGAAAAAAAGGTAGTAAAAGCAACAAATAGACAAATAAAATACTTAAATTAAAAATACGGCTGGGTTATTCTCATCTAGTCCATCCAAAGGGATGCAAAACATACTGGTTTAACTTGCACTCCAAAGGGAATATAAGGGAAGTCTAAAGGGAATATAAGTGGACAAGCCAGTTTCCAATAACACTGTTTAAACTGTAGCATTTACCTTAGTGCAGCTGCTTGTTTGCACTTCTGAATAACAAAATCCTTTTGAAAGCACAGAATAACAGCCATTGTGATTCAGCTCATCCTTGTTTGATGCTGAAGGCGATGATGGTTAGAACTAAACAACGGAGCAGAGCAGCAAATGGATGATTATGTGGCAATTAGCAATTCAAGTTAAATTCTGACCCTCTTCCACTTTTATAGTCATGTTATGCTCTGCAATCTCAACCACAACCAACCCACATGTACCACCCCATTTACTAACCTCAGATCTTTAGCTTTCTGTACTAATCCTCTCAGTATCCCTATGACTCTCCTTGTGCTACAGATTTTATTTTTCCTTCAGCATGATTGAGATGCCCCTTTTCCTCAAATTACCTGCTAATACTGCAGCAAGAGGCTACGGTTTTGTTAGTACAACTATCAAAAGACAGTTACAGTAATTTGTGATGAAGCCGTTTGTAGTGTATGAAATGTTTGCCCACACATTAAAACCACTGAGATTCAGTCTCCAGTGTTGTTGCTCCTCCCTCTTTTTCTGAGAAATCAAAATGAGGAACACCTCAGAATGTCAAAATCACAAGCTTTCTAAAACACAGTGGCATTTTGATGATCTTTGTTTATCATTCCCTTAACATCAGAACTCTGAACTTTAGAATAAATCCACTTAAAACATAATCTAAACTTACATTACTTTGGTTATTTTTTTTTCTTCATTCCAGGCATAATTGTGATGCACACTCCACAAACTTCCACTCTACACATGCAAATTGCCAATCACAGCATATTAAAGCTCTTGGGACATCCATTAGCTTATCTCTAGCAAACAATTTTTAGGCTAGCATTTATTATTTGCTACCTTAAAATGACATATGAGTGGATAATGGATAAGATCTTTCCAAATAAGCGGTGACTCTGTGTAATAGAAATACTACTCCACAGCTAATTGAGAAGTTGGCATTGGAAAAATCTCCCAATTCAAATGAGGAGGTAAAAAAAAAAAGATACCTTTTTACAAATTAATCCATTGGCTTATCTTCTAGGAAAGAGCACTGATTAAAGCAATGCTACCTGAACCTGAAGATAAAAATTCACCTTTGGGACCACAGCTGCATGAACCTTGAAGAATGAGAGGTTCATTTCAGACTGTACAAGATCTATTTTTTTTCTGCCCTAAACAGCTGCTAAGGTCCTGACATATGCAGTCAATTCATCCTGGATAACAGGACAGCAGAAGAATAAATAATACAGACGGCCGGACACACACCATTGAAATGCACAAAAGAAAATAATACAGAGACTGGTCTACTTCTCTTCAAGGAATATTAGACTTGCCAGGTTCAAGCTGACTCCCACAAAAACATCCAAGCAAGTATTCCAGACTGGTCCTAAAAATAGTATGAACAGACTTACATGGTGCAGAGCTTGAACTGGGAGCAAGGTTCGGACACCCTGACTCTGTAATCAACTAGCTTCAGGTAGCAATCTTACTGCTCTCAACAGGGAAGTCTGCTGCAAACAAAACTGTTACTAAAATCCTCAGCGAGGCAGCACAGCTATTTATTGGCTTATTTTAAAATATTTATTATCTATATAACATCAATTATATGTAGACATTTGCATTGGTTTAGCAAATTCCGCTGGCCTATGTTGAAAGAAAAAAATTCTAAAAAGGCCTCTCCCCCTTCAATTATACCTTTTTAACCAAAGTGGATTTAAATGCCATTCAACGGTAATTCCTGAGAGGCCGGAACACTCGCTGAGCTCCCTTCACTAATTAACGGATCATTAATAGGAAAGAACCCCTAACTGTTCACCCGCTGCACCACATACTGTCTTAATTACCTTTGTGAAGCAACCAATTTGTCTTTCAGTTATTGTGTCCAAAATCCCAAGTGAATTGACTCAACAGGGAGAAGGAAAAAAAAAAAATAAAAAAAAAGGAAAAAAGTTGTTTCATACATGTTTATGAAAATTCATAATTTGTACAATTGGCAAAGAATCTAGGAGCTAAGTGTTTCTAGCAAGAGTTAAGAAAGGGGATTTCAGTAAATTACGACAGTCAGAAGTGATAGACTGACTAAAGGAACAAAAAGCTTTTCTTGGGATTACAAATATGGATACACCACTGAAAAGCTTTCCCTTTGTGCAGCTTTTGAGAAAGTTAATTATATCATCACTTCATAATCACGACAGCTATGGGAAACAGCAAAACACTATCACAGCTGTTGTTTGCTTTTTCCAGACCATTGGAACAGGCACCTATTCCTTGCCTTTCAAAATACTTCCTTGCAGAGTTCCTAATGAACAAGTTCTCTCTGTGTTTATGCCCAATTGCCACACGAATCCAGTTGGAGACAAAATATAAGCTTTACTGCCAGTTATTTTACAACAGAGATTAGACTGCTCTTCTTCTCTCATTTTCACAAATCTATGAAAATAAAACCCAAAAAACCCTTGCAGACATTCATACTTTTTTTGGATGCACCTCAATGAAACACACGAGAAACAGGCAAGAATCACTGATGCCAAACAAGACAGAAGACAGGCTGGCTGCAAAAAACCATGCCAAGGAACCAGGTCATTTACTATGCTCCATTTCTAGGGTTCTATGTTCTGCCCAGGTTTCTGTTTCCTGAACATAATTTAGGATACAAAGTTTCAGTCATTAAAGAAATCTAAGCCACAGAGAAGTATCTTGCTTTGAAACAATGTAGCAAACCATATACCTGAAATGTCTCTGGGAATTAACATGTCCTTAATTTTGGTCCCAAAGTGAAGCAGCTGGGAGACGCCAACACATAAAACATGGAAAATTACATCCTCCAGGAAGCAAGATTTTGGACCTCCTGTGCTTCACTTCATTGCCACTGCTAATGCAACTTTTACATATATGACTGGGGCTCACACTAAATCCTATCTATAATCTACTGCAATATTTATTTTTTACCTAAAAATATGTACCTCACAGGACCATTGAATAAAGTGACAAGACTGGAAGGCACTTGAGTCTTAATTCATAAAACACAGTTTGGAAAGCCAAAAGGGCCCACAAGAGCCTGCTGACCTTCAAGGAGAACCTCTTCAGAGCTCAAAACCAATCCACTCCACTGGGCAGAAAGTAGGTATGGCAGAAGACTTGCATGGGTTAACACAGAATTTCTGGATGAGTTTAAAAAAAATAAAAGAGGGAGCAGACAGAAGGTAGAGGTAAGACAATACTTGGTAGGAAGAGAGAAACACTGCTTGAGCTGGCAACAGTTCAAGCTCAGCTGGAGCTGAGAGAAGGATGTTAAGATAAGCTGGCAACAAAAGGAAGAGAGGAAGAGTAAGAAAATTGTAGGCCTGCTGCTTAGCTAGCAGGGGACATAGAGACAAAGTACACAGAAAAGGCTTCGACACTCAATGTCGTCTTTGGCTGATTTTATACTGATGAGGTCTGAGCCCATAGCACAGTTCCAGGGAAAAGTAGCATTACTTACATGAGTAGAAGACAAAGTTAGAAAGCTCTTCAGCAACTGGGACATATTCAGAGCCACAGAACCAGAACACGTTTTTTTCCTCTGGGTCACCAGGAGAATTATGGAAACAAATTTTCTTTCCAGAAGCCACATCCATCCAGAATATATTTGGAGTAAGTAAATCAATCTGTTTTCTGTGGCAAGACATTTAGCTCTGTAAACAAGGGAAGAGTACTGGACGTTGTTTGCCTTGACTTTAGCAAGCTTCTAACTCAGCACCTCAAAGGATCCTTAGACCTAAATTGTTGATGCATGCACTGAATAAGTGAACTATGAAGTGAGTGACACAGCAGCTGAACTGCTGAGCTCAAAGGGCTGTAACCAAAGATACCATGTCTGAGTGGCTTCTCAGGAAGTTCCTCCAGACCAATACTGGGTTCAAGATTTATCTGTAGTAATGACCAGAAAGATGGAACAGAGTGCCTCCTCAGCAACTCCTCAAAGATACAGAATCTGGGTGAAGTACTTTACAAGATAGAGGGAATATCTGCTATTCAGAGATACCTCAAATGGCTGGAGAAGTGGCCTGACAGAAACCTTGCAAAGTTGCACAAAGGCAAAGTCCTGTATCTCTGTTGGAATAACAGGCTGGGAGCCAACCAGATGGAAAACAGCTTTGCAGAAAAGGTCTTGGGGAACAAGTTGAACAGGAGACAGCAGCATGACCTTGCAGCAGAGACAACCACACACTGGGCTGTGTTAGCAAAAGCGTAGCCAGAAGACCACGGGAAGTGATTCTTTCCTTTCATCTGGCACTTGTGTGAGCACATCTGGAGGATTCTGCCCAGCTTTGGGACCACCTGTACAAGACATTAACATATGGAAGTAAAGCCCAGCAGATGGCTATGAAGGTGAGTAGTGACTGGAGATCAGGGTATACAAGAAGAGGCAGAGACAGCTGCATTTGTTTACCCGTAAGGAAAAGTTATTACTGCTGCTACCAGCAACCTAATCAGAGGTTATAGAAGGCAGAGCCAGACTCTACCCAAAGATGCAAAGATAGGACAAGAGACAATGCACATAATCCATATCTTCCGACAGACTTTTTAAAGAAAACTTGCAACTAAGTTTCAATTCAACACCAAAACAGGTGTTGTTGACCAGAGAAGTTGCAGAACCTCCATCCTTGGAGTTATATAAGACAACTGGAAAAAAACCTGAGCAATTCCATCCAAGTTAGTCTTATATTGAGCAGGGAGTAATACCAGATGACTTTAAGAAGTCCTTTAAAATTTAAATGATCAAACCTCCAGTGGCAATCAAAAAAAAAACCTAGAACTTTACAACTTGATCCTATCAGGTAAACACAGTGAGACTCTCAATACTCCCCTCCATCAAAGCTTTCTTGATAAAGCCAGACATAGGTCAAGAAAAAAGGGAGGGGAAAAACCTAGAACATTTACCATAATAACAGATGAAAAGGACATTTACTGTGTTCAGCAGAAACCTTGTGCTGCATATGTGATTAGCAGTTATTTGCTGAAAATATGCCCAGAGCATCTGCCTTTAGGTAACCGTGTACGATGTTCTGTCCTCAATGCTTTCACCATTCCAACCACTATATGGTTCGAGGTGCACTGAGCACTGCACCTTGCTTTTTGCTTAGTGTCACTGTAGAGGACATTTTTATGTCCTATCAGCACCCACAGAGCAGATCTTGTGGATTACTACCATTAAAGGTCTATGTGCATGCATTTGAAGGAGCTTCCAGGTTTTGGCTCCCTCACTTTCTTCACTAGAAGAAGCTCCAAGTCACAGGTGCTTATCTGGAAGACACAGTACTGGAACTTTGCACATGTTTTAATGGCATGAATAGCTCATAGCTATAAAGGGTATATTATCAGAGTAGTTAGTTTCTCAGTAGTAGCAAATACAAAACCAGGAAAAATTATAGAATTTTTTTCCAATATGCCTTGTTGCTTTATGTAAGGCACTCTTACCAAAGCGTGGAAATGGTGGTTTGGAAAAACAGAGCATCCTCAACTAGCAGTGAAAAAACCATTCTGAGTTATAGTATAGCAACAACTTTGTGGAATAACTCTTAACAATGTAAAAAGAAATACCTGAGAGACAGAGAATTTGAAAATAAAATTAAAGCTATTCAAACTTCTAAAATCTTATCTATGAACTTTTTAAAATTAGACTATATGAGCACTTGACATTACTAACAGTTTTGGAAAAGAAAATTGCACGTGTTTCTACTGATGGTTAGGATGCTCCTGATGAAGGAAGACATGTCAGGAGGAAAAGAAGGGTAAAGGCAGAACTCTCAAAAGGAAATTTGATCTCACTTATTTTCCTAATTCTCTATAACAGACCTCTCCTCCTCTACTTCTCCAGAAGCTTTCTCAATTTTGGAGTTTTGGAAGTAAATATTCCTTAGGCTCTGATCTCTAGACCCTGGATTGCTTCTACTTACATCCCCAAATGTTCCTGTGTTTCCTCCTCTAGACCACCAGAGAACTCACTCTCAAATGGGGCAGGGGGAATAATGAAAAAGTTATTGTTAATGCATCCAAACCCACTTAACGTGTTATTAAAGCACTTGTTTTTGAATTATCTCTAAACTCTCCTGAAGAGGTTTTGAAAAAGGTCTGGTATAAAATTTACAGCATATTTGTACACTTGCCTTATGCATGAAACAATTCCCTCCCCTTAAGCAAACAAAGTATCTGGAAGCTATACAAGTGAGGCTTACAAAAGAGTCTGCAAGGTGAAAAATTGGTTCTCCTGAATAGCAGCATATAATCTTAAAGTCTTTCAAGTGAAATACATATAAAATGTGGTAATTCTGCTTTCTTGAGAAAGCAATATAAGGGCCAGTCTCTTGCTTAAGAAAGCTGCCCTGCCAAAAAACTACAAAACCCCCCCACCAAACAAAAACCAAAGCAGATTATGGAGGTGAACAGTAAGGATATCAGAAGAAAAAGCAAGGAGTGTGTCATCACCAGCAACAGAATCTCTGAGATCTTAGAGTCAATAACTCATTTATACATTTTCCAGTATTGTTCGAGTGTTCTTTCCAAGAAACAGTTCAGTCTCTTTTCTCTTCCCTCCTGAGCAATCCAAACAGGAAACTTGCCTAGCATAGCACGAAGAACACAAGTTGTCTTCACAGGAATTCAAGACTCCTCTACTTCCCCTCTCCAAAGGGGAATGTTCTTCAGTTGCTTACTATTTCATTTAGAAATCATGGCAGATGATGGACTACTCAGAAGTCTTGTGCTACTCTTGAAGGTAACCCATTTCATTGTATAAGGCTCAGTGGTCTAAATTTTGCCTGTAATTACAATTTTTGACTCATGCTCCTATTCAGAATACAGTATTTTGAGCAGCAGTCCCAATTACAAAATGAGTTTTCTAATAGAAATGCAGAGAGAGGCAAATGCACAGATAAACGCTCTAGACGTAAAATTTACAGAGTTCAACTTCTCATTTGGCTACTTACTATACATTTAACACTAAAAGACAATTTTTACTTCATTTTACTTTCATTATTTGGGTACTTGGTGTCATATTATCAAGACATGAACGGCAGTGGCAGTAAAACAAGAAACAAAAATACTACCCTACAGTATTTTTTCCAGTTAGGAACTTCCCTCTTCATTTCCCTCACTATCCGTTGGTGGTTTCCTCCAGTCACAGCTTTTGCTCAGGGGCACTGTGCATGAGCCTCCCAGGGAAGCAGTGAGCAATACAAGTGCCTCTCAAACACATGCAGAGGAAACATGTGCAACAGTATCTTGTTCTAGAATTTTCTTTAAAGGCAAAGTATACCTGACTGCGACTACAGGCAAACATACAGAATGACTGGATACAGCAAAGCCAAAGAGCCGCACCTTGCCTTAGGGGAGAATGTGATGAGCCACTCTCCCATCAGCATTTATTCCACTGTCTTGGATTCATCTTAAAGATCTGTCCTGCCCAGTATTAAGCAACATACCGACAAGGCAGAAACATCTCACTCTCCAAGGGCCCCCATGACATTTCTATGCATCTCTTACTCCAGTCTTGCAAACAGCTGTACAAGACCCTCTGCAGTCTGTGCTGTACACTGCTCACCCCTCCACTCAGCTCTTAAATCAGGGGTCATGCCAGCCTGTACCTCCCCTGTCCTCTCTCCAGTTTCCTTTTAAATCCCAGCAGCCCAGTACAATGCTGAAAAGTTGGAAAGGCAAAGAATTGTGCTGGGACTGCAGGTATCCCTTTGCACTGCAATCTCCCTCAGGTCAACCCAAACTTCAGTGAGACCAGGGAAGAAGAATATTAGCACGAGACACAAAGCCCTCTACAACTGTAGTGATCTCCTACTGTCAAACTTTAGAAAAGAGAATTTCTTTTGATTTGACATTGTATCTTTTCTTCTTTTTGCAGCATATTAAATTGCCATCTGGAAAAGAAATATGCTTATCCAAAAGTCTGGGGAAGTATTCCTAATAGCTTCATTGCTACTACTAAGCAAGACCAGCTTAGTAAGCTGTTTTCGCAGCTAGGTATCATTTTGTATTCTGTCCTATGAACCACTGACGTAACACTAACAAATTCACTTATCCACAAAATATGCCACGCTCCAAGAGCCTCTGTTAGGTGGCACATCCTTTAGATGTGGAGCAGAAAGCCAAGTTGCATTGCTGGTCTTAAGTATTCATGGCAGTTGGTAACAAGAAAAACAAAGTTACCAGAACTTTGAAGCTAATCTGATACATCTTATCAGGGACACTGACTATCACAAGAAAACAAACAACACACTTTTACAAAGCTTTTTCAGCCCTTCTAAAGAAAGAGGATCCCCTCACACTCCCAGACTGCTCAGAACAACTTTTCCAAAACCCTTAACAAATCTACTAAAAGGAATGATTCATTGGCTTGATTGATGTAACTAGGCATCTTACAACACAGGACCATGGCTGATATAATGATACTGAATAATTACACAGATAATATTACACTTAATCGTATTTTCAAAAAAATAACTCTGAACTATATTCTTCTTAAAGTTTTATGTATACAGTTCTTTTAAAGCACATTAGAAATGGGTTTAAATGACCCATACACAAAGAAACAGCAGACAAAATACAAAGCTGCAGATCATAGCTATTTCCTGCTGATTTTCTTTTTAGTTGGCAAACACAATTCTTGTTGATGCATATTTAACTTGCATTAATCAACTGTGCCATGAAGAAAGAAAAACTCACTAACTTGTGCCAACTTTTTCAAATTTGTAGTTGTCTATTTAATGGACACATTCCATGGTGTCTTTAAACAGTACATGCTCCTTGGTTTTGCTCATTAGTCTGTATTTAAAATAATAGTGAAAACCAATCTAGCACATAAGCAATACTGTTTTAATACACAGGTGACTGAAAAGTATGAGGTTCCTAACTTCAGTTTCTCATACAGTGTTTTACTATGCTATTGCTATCTGTAAACATTTCAAATGTGTTTTTTCAAAGCCTACCAATCACATGTGTTTTCTAACCCTGAAACGACAGCAAGTTCATAATACCTTAACTAGAGCTTATGCAGGTAGAAGCGCACATTTCAAAGGGATAATGAGTACTTGTACTGTTCATTATGGACATGTCCTCACATTCCTCACCAGTTCATCCATTCATTAGCAGCTATATTACTGTACTCTCTGTACTCCTCCTTGGACTTCCAGAGTCCTAGCTACCATTACCTCCAATTATTCTTTCATTTTCTGGCCCATTTTATTCTCCCAAATGTTTAAAATAGATTGATTAAAATCCTTAGTACCTTAAGAGAAAAATCCTACTAAAATTTATTCCCACAAGTCCTCCTTAGTTCTGCTCATCACTTATGTTATGAAAGGACCAGAATCTGGCCCAATACATCTCTGGAAAAGTAAGAAGCTAAGAATCACCACCAGCCTAGTTCTCTTTTTTTTTTTTTTTTTTTTTAAGATAAAGAAAAAAAAGAAAAAAGAAAAAAAAAATGAACTATAGGGCAGGCAAGTTATAGCTGTAGTCTGTCAAGGTCAGTGACTGCATTTGTGTACTGGCAAAGCCGGAAGGTGGCTTAGGTCATGCATGTAATGCCAGCCTAAAAAAGAACTAAAAAAAAAAAAGCTGTAGTCTGTCAACTAAAGATCACAGAATCAATGAGGCTGGAAAGGGCCTCTGAGATAATCGAGCTCAACCTATGACCCAACACCACCGTGTCAACTAGACCACGGCACTAAGTGCCACATCCGGTCATTTCCTGAACATCTCCAGGGACGGTGACTCCAGAACCTCCCTGGGCAGCCCAATCCAGTGTCCAGTCACCCTTGCCGTGGAGAGATTCCTCCTCATGTCCCACCTACACCTCTCCTGGCGCAGCTCCGGACCATGTCCTCCCGCCCTGGCGCTGGCTGCATGGCAGAAGAGGCCGCCCCCCACCCGGCCACAGCCTCCTTTCAGGGGGCTGCAGAGCCCCCCTCGTTACGGCCGTTCCCGCCGGCTCCGGCCCCCCGGAGCCGGGGCNAGGAAAGGAAGAGCAGCGGGGAGCCGGCGGCTTTTACCAGGAGGAGCAGGAGGCAGCCAGGGTCAGGCAGGAGCGGGAAGATGGCGGGTCTCATGGTAGATCGGGCGCCCGGGAGCGGGGAGGGGAGAAGCGCGGCTCCCACTCTCCGCGGTGGCGGCGGCTCCTCCACTTCCCCCCGTCGCCAGGAAACACCCGGGCAAGTTCCACCGCGGGGCCCGCGCTCCGCCGCGCGCTCCCGGGGCACGCCGGGAAGCGTAGTTCCGGGAAGGGGAGGGCACGGAGGAGGAGAGGGAAGGAAAGGGGAGAGAGAGAGCGGGAGAGGAGGCGTGGAACCCAGAGCGCACCGGGGCTGCCCGCGGGGCGGGGCCTGGAGGCGGCGGCGCGATGAGGAGAAGGGCGGGGTGGAGGTGAGTTACGGGGCGCAGCTGCGGCGCCGGGCAGGGGAGAAGGGAGGGAAGGAAGGAGAGAGGGAGGCGGCTCTCGCGGCCTGGGCGAGGCAGGGTTAACCCTTCCCGCCTTGGTGGCGCGGGTGTCCCGTGGCACCGCACCCTCTTCCGCTCTGGATCGCTCCCTGCCAGCCCCCAGCCGCTCTCCGCGTTTCCTATGGATCCCGCCTTGTCCCTTCAGCCGCCGGGATGGGCGCGTGGGTTTGGCTGCCGGGAGTAGGAGGAAGCGGTATTTAGGCACTGTGCGCCTTGTGGTCGTCGTGTCCTCGGAGTTTGGGTGGAAACTTTCTGCTTGGAAGCCTGTGTGTGACGGGAGCAGAGCGGCTGCTGGGCGGGTTGGGAAACTTTAGCTCGGGCGGAGCGTCATCGTTGATGTTTATCCCTTGGCGCTTCAACAGATTTGCGCTTTCTGTCGCTTCCTCAGTTGTAAATGCTGAAAATGAAGAACACCCAAAATTCAGGGCTTGGCCCTCTTCTAGTAAAACTTTGGACCTTGCGGAACACGTACACGCTCTGAGACCTTGCAGAGCGGTCTCAAAACGATCACAGAGGGCTGCGCTTTGCGTTTGTCACATTTCCAGTATGCACACGAGTGTAAGAAGGGGGACGGGGTGTGACACCATTTAGAAGAAAATCCTTTACATCAGCTTTTTTTCACGTTAGGACTCGCTTGGTTTCAAAGAAAGCCTGACAGGCTCAGACTCTGTGTGGCTCTGCAAAAATCTTGTGACCTGTCAGTTTCATGAGCTGCAAACAGTCTCACACACACAGATATACATACAAATCGTGTATTTTTTATAGTCTGAAATTGAAACTTGGCTTTTATCAGTTCTGTTATGATTACCTTAAGAACTTGTGCTCTTTGATCTGTAGAATGAACATCTTGTGCACTAACTCACATTTGAAAAATCTTTGATATTTTTTCAAAGCTCAGTCTTCACTTGGAAACTATCGATAAAATTTGAGAGCGTGATTATGCTATCATGTTTAAATTTTAACAACCTCGTGTTTTGCTGAGTAGAAAAATAATGTAATTCTTGCTGTCTGCATAATGCAAAGTAGACATATCATAGTTTGGTATGAAATTTCACACACCTTAAAGAGGCCTTGGTGTCCATGTGAGTGTCCCTTCATTTTAAGTGACTTGAGAAGGCTAATATTTTTCTACATGTTAGCTTAAAGAAGAAAAGTGAATTATTTGCTTGATTCTAGTAATATGATGCATATTACAGATAATGCCAACTATGTAGCCTTTTATAAGCAGATCTTTTACTTATTTCTTGATTTTTATTGACCAAACGTCTCATTTTTTTTGTTAATGAGGATCTTTATCAACCAAGTCTTACAGACAGCAGTTCATCTGTTTGTTATATACATGAAAAAAATACCTGAGGAGTGTTACAAATTTTCCTTTTCTAGTCCCTCTCAATATTTCAGAACTTCCCTGATGCAGAATTAGCCTATTCAATGGAATCATAACACTTTACTAAGAATTGCTGTAGAGATAATGAGTTGCTTCTCTCACCTGTATGGTTACTAATGCTTTATGAGGAAGTAACTGTTGCTTTCATCTGGAAACTATGAACATCTTTCATTATTAATTCTCTTCTGTGTGCACTCAGTTTTATGAAAAAATTATTGTTGATGTTATTGGGATGTTTCTAGTGCTTCACTGAGTTCATTGGTATTTGCTGAATTTTATGCTGCTGCCCCTAGATTTCTTGTATTTTAATTTATTTGTTGGGAGGTAAAACATGAAGAAAATGGAGGAACTAGATAGTGAGATCCCCTGAGGAAATGCTTTTGAAGGTGCTGGGGTCCATCAGTAATGGTCATTTCTTAAACACCACCTCCTAAGGGCACAGGAACTGGCAGTTCCAGAATGGCAGAAGTCAAGTACATGAAGTAGAAGGCTGGCTTGGCTGACCAAGGATCTTCTTCTGGAGCTAATGGGAAAGAAAAAGAAGGTGTATGCCCATTGGAAATAAGGTCAGGTGACACATCAGTTGGTGGAATCTTTTTGGATTTCAGTAAAGCTTTCAATACAGTCTCTCAGAGTATCCTCCTGAACAAAATATCCAATACACAACTGAATAAACACATCATATGATGGGTGAGAAACTGGCTCACGAGTTGGGCACAAAGGGTTACAGTGAAGGGGGTGACATCAAACAGGGGACCTGTCACTAGTGGGGCTCTGCAGGGCTCCATTCTCCAGCCTGTGATTTTCAATAGCTTCATTATTGACTTGGATGTGCAACTGGAAGGCATACTAAACAAGTTTGCAAATGATACAAGGTTGGGAGGAGCTGTTCTCGCTGTCAAGGGCAAAGAGGGTCTATAGAGAAAGCTCAACAAGTCAGGGAAGTGGTGAATCACCAACTGTGTGAAGTTTAAGAGGGCAAAGTGCCGGATTCTGCACCTGGGTGCATGGACAGACTGGGGAATGAGATGCTGGAAAGCAGTGCAGTGGAAAGGGACCTGGTCAATGGCAAGCTGAACATGAGTCAGCAGTGCCCTGGCAGCCAGGAGGGCCAAGCCTGTCCTGGGGGGCATCAGGCACAGCATGGCCAGCCAGGCAAGGGAGGGGACTGTCCTGCTCTGCTCTGAGCTGGGGTGGCCTCACCTCGAGTGCTGGGGTCAATTCTGGGTGCCACAATATAAGAGGGATATTAAGTCACTAGAGAGTGTTCAGAGGAAGGCTCCAAAGATGGTGAAGGGCCTTGAGGGGAAGCTGTATGAGGAGCAGATGAGGTTACAGCCTGGAGAAGAGGAGTCTGAAGGGAAGCCTCATTGCAGTCACAACTTCCTTGTGAGGGGAGGAAGAGGGGCAGGCACTCATCTCTTCTCTGTGGTGACAAGTGACAGGACCCGAGGGAATGTCTTGGAGTTGTGTCAGGGGAGGTTTAGGTTGGATATTAGGAAAAGGTTCTTCATCCAGAGGGTTCTTGGGCACTGGAACAGGCTCCCCATGGAGATGGTCACAACACCAACCTGACAGAGTTCAAGCATTTGGACACTGCTCTGGGGCACATGGGGTGACTCTTGGGCATGTTCAGTGCAGGGCCAGGAGCTGGACTTCAGTGCTCCCAATGTATCCATTCCAGTTCAGGAATGGACACACTGGGAATCACAGTTCTGTAATTCTGTATGCAGGACTATAATAAGTTGATACTTGATAACTAACTTTATTGATTACTGAATTAAAGCATGCATGGCAACACTGGAAAGAACAGTCTGTTTGATTTGCACAGAAACACTTTACAGACTTTGGCAAAGCTTATGGACTGAAATTTGTGTTTAAGGCCATGAAACTACAATATATAGGTATATATTTCTTAATGCAGCTTTTTTTCTGGTGAATTTTGGCTAGAAGTCCATTTAATGCACAGATAAAACCCGTGTTTTTAACAGAAGTTTATTCTCTTTAGCATTGTTTGAATAATGTTTATGACTCATTATGAAAATAATTGTGTTATTAATGTGATTTTGGGTTTTTTCTAGAACTGAACTTCTACAAAAAATGTTGGTGGCACAGATCTGACCTACAGTAATACCTTAAAAGAGTATGAATATTTCAACAAACTGCCTCTTCAGTGGTTCCTCGTTAGCATCTGAAGTGCATGCTGCTGCTGTTAATGGAGATAAGAGTACCCTCCAAAAGCTAATAGCAGGTAAATGTTTTCATTGTAGATGCATTTGGATTACTTCAGAACTGAAGCTTTTTGGTTTTGAGTTACAGCTCTGATCTTTAAGATACTTTTTATGTCTTGATTATACAGGTTTCTAGAATAAATGTTGCCCTGAAAATATGACTGATTTTCTTACTTTTTGTTGCCTGTTGCCTTTGATTGGTACTTCTTTTTGAAGTAAAATAGAAAATTGGTAAGTGATAGAACCCCTTTCAGGGAATTTGAAGTTCTGGAGAAGTGCTTCGTGCTGAAATACTTTAGCTGCAAATGCTTAATTTTTTTAATTGCTTTTTAGGAAATTTGATGAATGTGTTTTTACAGATAATTTATTATTGTTTCTGAAGTCTTGTCACTGTGTAGTATTTGTAAACAAAATTAGCCAGCCTTACTTATTACTTTTATTCTGATAGACTAGCAATGTTTCTCAAGAGAAATTAAAGGTAATGAGAAAGTCTAATCCTATTGAATATGAAGCAAAAAAAAAAATTCTCATCCGTTAAAAAGCTCAGGATTTTGCTTTCCCTTGCTCTCCAAGAATGATATGGCATTCCAGGCCAATAGTTTTTAAAAGCAGTGTATATTCTGTGTTCCAAAAACAGTCTTGCATATATTTGGAAGGCTGCCATGTGATAGATGAAGACTTGGATTTTTTCAGAGCGTCTGATTAAATATAATTCCAGGTGATACTGAAGAAGCTCTATTTGCTCAGTGTTTTTTGGAAAATCCTATTCCTGTAGCTTAGCAAGGGTTGAAGGACTGTGAAATAGTAAGAAGCACAGTCTGTATTTATGCCACTTACTGTCAGTTTTAATGTGTGTGAAGGATTTAATGTTAACAGCATGAAACCAGCAGTCAGGTTTCTTTATGTATCTTCTGCTGACCTGTGTTGAAGGCAAGGTAAAGACCACAGTTATTTATTTGTTGGGCCTTCAACTTTATTTTGTCATATGATGGTTCTAACATATACTGTTTGCATTTAATACTATCTGTTTGCTCTTTTTAAAAACATTTATAAACAGCAGGTGATATGGATGATACTTCTAGAAATCTGTGAGATTCAACCGGAAAAGTAGCTTTAAATACCCGAGTTTCTAAAAAACCCTTCTGCCTGCGTGTGGAGGTGAAAAAAAATGTGGGCTTTCAAATTCTGAAGAAGCAACAAAGAGTTTTTGCTAACTTCAGTGTGTTTTTGTTAATCTCAGTGCCAAAAGACATATTTTTGGAAACATGAAGGAAATATTATTTATTGTTGCTAGTACATCTTGTCAAATATACCACAAAGCAGCCATTAGAACCAGATAAGGAAATTGCTCTTCTTTTACCGATGGTCATGCAGCAACAAGATAAACATGCTGTTTTACTTTTGCATGGGACAGAAAACTGCACAATCCTTGTAGCATGCTGTATTAGCAAAATCTGGCTTTTCTGCTTTGCTGTGTTTTGACAGGATATGACACAGGCTTTACTTTTTCCACAGCTGGACCAAAAAGGAAAAAAAAAAGGCAACCCAAAACTTCACGTATTGCCTAGCAGAAGAGGAATGCATTAGAGTAATATTTTTAGCTGTTTACCAGTCACTGTTGAAAGTATAACTTGATGCCAGAAGCAAATTGAGCAATTGGTGCTTTTCACTGAATTTCATGACTGCACTCAGCAGCAGCAGCTAATTCAGGACAGTACTCCAGTGTTATGCATGCTGGATTGCTTGACAACACTTTTCTAATACAGCCAAGAGTTGTACCCTGGATACGTAGCTAGCGGTGGATGCAGCCGTGGAAAGTCCTGACTCTCTCCTCCTTTCAGGGAGGACCTTTTAGCCCCTAAATTCATTATTACTTTTCTCTTCCTGCTTTCCCTGTTCAGTTATTAACATAGGAGGGACATAGAGGCTGGCCAAATGGTCTCTTAGAGCAGCCCCTCAAACCTCTTTGGTGATTTTTCCTTCTGCCATCTGTAGCTTGGTGGAGTGTGTGTGGCTGTATACAAACATAGATGCTTTATTTGCATATAATTAGAGTATGGATGAATTTTAAAGGAACAGGTGTTTGAAATAATACAGTGTGTTCTGGATAATGTGTTCCTTTTGGCATCCTGTGCCAGAAAGAGGCACAGACAGAATCAAAGGTAGGGAGAAAATTTATTTAGAGAAAGGGGGCTTTGGAGCAAAGTATCTCTGTATGTTAGCTGCTGCTAATGCTTAACCACAGGACTTTATAAAAAGCCTGTGGGTTAAATACCATAAAGTACATGCCAAGTGTTAATTGTATAACCAGTGTTCTAACAGAAATGTGCTAATTGTTTGCATTGCATGAGTTGTCCTGTACTGTATCATGTTGTTTTAGAATTGTATGTTCTTGGGCTTTGGGGAATGCTCACAGTATTTTCTTTCCTGTGTTTTACACAACACTGAACATGTCTTTAATTAACAGCTCTTCAGTGTTAAAATCCATCTGTATGATTTTGATTCTAGGGAAAAAGCGAGCAAAAGTTAATTTTGTATTTGGAGGATCATTTTCCATTTTATGCTTTGGGAAGAGGCATCTAATTGTTTTAATTGTTTAAAAGAACATCATAATGATTACAATCAGTCCAGCTCCTCATTCTAAAACCCTTACTATGCATTGCTTGCATCCAAATGCTTCTAAATCTCTGATGTGATGTTTCATTGTAAATTTTAACTAAACTATGAGTTGCAAATATGCAGTTGTGGGCTGTTGTTTGATCCTCCTCTCTATTTCTCTCTTGCCTGTTCTACATTGCAGGAGGTAGACTAAATCTCAGGTATTGCAGCAGGCAAGATTCTTGGAAGTTACAAGAAATGGGCTGTCTTTTAATAATTAGGCAGAATTCACACCCTCCTGCTGCCCTTTCTCCTTTTCTGGTTTGAAAAATGCATGGATGTGTTAAGAGTCTGATATGACTGCTTGCATAGAGTGTGAGGAAGTGATGAAGTACAGCTATGAGAGCTAAATTTTGGACTTGGGCCCTGGATTTTGTTGTGATCATGACCTCTGTTGGGAATAAGCTTATGGAATGCATATTCTGATGGGCTGAGAACTTTTATTCTAAAAGGGAAGGGATTTAAAAATTCTTTATTAGGCAGGTATGTGAAGAGAATTTATTTTTGCCAAAACACATTTTAGGTACGCCATGTACCTAAATGTGAATGTTTTAAAGGCTACCTGTGCTTTCTTGATTGGAGAAAGTGATAATTTGCTGCAGCTGTGAAGTTCACAAGATGTTGTGGCTAGTGACTTTCATCAGATTGATCTCTCCTTGGCACCTGATGGTGATACAGTAGCTCCTAGTCTTTTCCTGTCTCTTAGCCTGAGCACAAAGACTCCCTTTTAGGGACATGCTCATAGGATTTTAACTATTCTAAGGGCCTTACAGAGTCCTGGTAAACAACAGGAGAAAACCTACTGCTAGCTGATAGTTTATTTACCTTTGAGAACAGTGCAGGAGCTTCAGGCAAGTTAGTGGCATCAAGTTTTGAAGCTCTTGCTCATTTTTTCCCTGAGACTGTATGCAGTCATGGAAACTCCTTGTCATCAGCTGCATCACTGTTTGGGAACTGAAAATGAACATTTTCATAGATATGTGTTGCTCTATATGTTGCACTTGAGCTTTAGGCCATTTTTGCTTGTTGTTAGTCTCTAAATCTTATATATATATAATCTAACATTCTGTAACAGAAGGGGAACTGGAATTTGAGAGAAAGGTGTTGGTTTTGGACACTGCTGATTTAGAACCAGTGTTACCTGAGCATAAACCCATGCGCTTGTGTCTTTTTGGGAGAAATGAATGCTTATGTATTTCTCTTAACATATTTGTTCAAGTCCCATCAGCTTCAAGCAATTTAAGACACTGTTGAGGTTATGTTAAAACTTAGCAGTGAAATGTGGTTTAGTGATGTCTGTCTAAGTGACCATGTTGAACTAATACTGGAAGAGCACCTGGCTGTACTTAGTTAATTAGAGAATCTGGCTTGTTGGTTTGGAACAGTGATATGTTAAATCATGCTTGGAACCACAGTCTATACAGAGGAGCAGGCTAAACAGCAGTGTGAAGGTGAGTATTATAATGCAAAAAGGTGTTCAAAAACCAGCCTGTTCCTGAGAGAGCTGGATGTAGGCCAGTAGAAGACTTCTTGTGGGGTTTTTTGGGGGTTGTTTGTTTGTTGTTTTGGTTTTTAGTAAACTGCTAGTGGCATCAAGGTTAGTTGTAAAACCAGTGGGCTGTCAAGGTGAAGTGGCAGTCAGAGAAGACAAGGCCACAGGTGTAGAATAAAAAGAATTTTTCTATATCTGCATCACAGAGGATTTTGGAAATGTTCTTAAACTTTTTTTTGCAGAGCAAAAAGACTTTTCTCAATGCAAATCACACTTTCAAGGCAAAAAAAAGTGTTATAGAGTGAATCATGTGATTGACATGGTATTCACGCTATAATTTTAAAGGAACTAAAAAATGTAGTGAGTGAGTAAATGATTTCTCTAACTGGCAATATCCTACTTGACAGTGTTTTTTGTAAGTGGCTTGATTGGTAGGGAATGAATTTTAATCCTTGATATTCCCCTTGATTCACATTTAATCTCCTTGATACTTCTTCTGGGTGAATCAATAAAAATTATAATTAAGAATAAAATTACTGGGTATGTAGATAAGAATAATATGCTGGGGGAGAGCAAAGACTGTGTAAAGAAGCAGCATGCCTCTGCTGGAGTGCTTTTGAAGCATCAACAGTCATGCAGACAAAGGAATAATTAGAAAGCAAAACTAACTTGCCTGTAAAATTCAATGTTCCTTGGATAATCGTAGACAATGCTTCTCCATTGGAGATCTGCAGAATCTGGATGAGTGGGGTAGGTGATACCCATGAAGTTAAAGGTGCTTGCCTTTATGTGGTGACATCATGGAAATATGAAACTTTATAGTGAAACTCCTTTGTTTGGAGGGTTTTTTGGACTGTGAATAAGAATAGTGGTTTGACTTTTTTTTGAATAGGATCTCAGATTACTGCCTTACTAACCTTATCAACTCAATAAAACTTGAGAAGTGTCTTAGTAGTTTCCATATTATAAGGCACCGTGAGTAAATAATGATATTGATGTTGATGTTTATGCTTTTAAAATAAACATTACTGTGAGTAAGCTTCAAAGTTTGTTTTTCTTACAGTGTTTACAGGTTTCAGGAGGTCTGTTTGGCTTCTGTGCTGTTGATATTTTTTAAATGAATCTGTGCAGCGAGATCCATGTAACTATTTGAAAATTATTTATAGTTATGCCACTGCAGAATGTTACTGGTGGTAGGTGTATTCATGGAACTAATGTTTTCTGAATGTACTTTTCTCTGCAATGTATTTTGAAATATTCTGTAACTTTGAGTTTATCACATACTCCATTTTTTGTTCACCCCAGTCATACTATAATGAGATACCTGCTGTTCATATAAGATTACTTTTGAATAAAAAAGTACTGCTTTTAGCTAGATACTAATATACTTTACTGGTTTAAGTGGGTGCTTTGTTTTCGTTTTTTTAGGAAACTCTGAGCTGAAAGATAAAGAGGACCAGTTTGGAAGAACTCCACTCATGTACTGTGTGCTGGCTGACAGGCTGGACTGTGCAGAGGCATTGCTGAAGGCTGGAGCTGATGTTAACAGAGCTGATCGCAGCCGAAGAACTGCTCTTCATCTTGCTGCACAAAAGGTAATTACTTTATAAGTGCTTATAAAGTCAGGGCTTTCACCACAGCTGTGAGGTGGGCTGACCCTGGCTGGGCACCAGGCACCCACCAAAGCTGCTCTATCACTCCTCTCCTCAGCTGGGGCAGGGAAGAGAATATAAAACAAAAGGCTCATGGGCTGAGATAAGGACAGAGAGAGATCCCTCACCAGCTCTTGTCTTGGGCAAAACAGACTCGACTTGGGGAAATTGGTTTAATTTATTGTCAGTCATATCAGAGTAGCATAATGAGAAATAAACCCAAACCCTAAAATTATCTTTCCCACACCCTTCTTCCTGGGCTTAACTTAATTCCTGAATTCTCTACCTTAACCTGCAGCCAGTGGTGCAAGGGGATGCTGTCAGTTCATTACTGTCTGTTTTTCCTTCTGCAATCTGTCCAGTTACATTGTCCCCTGAAGAAGTGCTAAAGGAAGTATTCAACAATAAAATAAAAGACAATTGAAAGTATAACTTCAGAGCTGCAAGAAATTTTGAGTGTGGTTAGGCCTGAAGGAAGTATCCACAGTCTCTCCACAGGAGACTAAGCAGGCTGCTGATGGGGAAAAAAAAAGGGGAGTGACTTTGGCTGCTAACCAAGACATTTGAGTTCATAAACTTTGAAAAAGACTCCACAGAGAAGATTAGAAATTCACACTGAAAGAAACAGCCTTTTATTTACTATTTTAGTTTTTATGGTAGGTTTAAAACTGTAACTGCTCAAAATCTTTTTGCAGTTTTTTGTCTATGTTAGCTGTCTTTTGGTACCAGTTAGAGCACTTGCCATGATTTTCATAGCAAACCATGTCCATATATATCTTGTCACCTATTCATAATCGTTCACATTTTTCAGTTGTTTTAATACAATCTGTAATTTTTTCTTATTTTATGTTAATTAAGTATATGTAAAGTCAGCTACAGTATGGTCATGGTATTCAGTAAGGAGCAGTTAAATAAAAAAACATCTTGGGAAGACTATAATAAGGTGATATTCTCCAGGGACATGTGCATGGGAGTCCATAGGGAATGTGTGGTCTGTGTTACTGCATCCTTTACAGGGAAATAAAGTGTTGTAGGTTGTGGTTGATTTGAAATAGGCTAATTCATCTGCTTGGTTACGTACCATTACACTCTGATGAAAATAATTCAGTCATCATCTCAACCTTGTTTCCAGGATTAATTTTGTATTTCTAAGGGACCGACCAGCTTACTGTCAATGTTGTAGTTTCATAGATAGGTATTTCATAAAAGCAGCAATGTCAGAGACTTTAAAAATTGCTGTAACATACTTTATTTGCCTGGTATTCATACAGGCATTCAGATTTTATGATGTGATAAACATGTGAACATTTTAACCATAGTAAAAATTTTTAAAATCGTGTTTTCCCCAGATTTTTAAAATACATTTTAGCATATTAAAACAATATAAATGCTTGTCTAAATCTTTGTCTGAATGTTCATATTGTGGATATTTGTATTATAGCAATTCAAGGCAAGAGAGACTTTACCTTGGTGTAATATCCTCTAACTGCATGTGCTCTCCATTTCCTTTATGACTTGCTTCAATCCTGAAAGTATAGATTGTAACATGGGATACTTGGACCATCTTAGATGGATTTTCAGTTGACAGTGCAAATGAGAAGGAAGGTAAAACAGCATGAGGTGAAGATTGCAGCAGTAGATTTTATGTAGTCACACACTTACTGTGTAATGTACTAGATAGATGTGATGGACCCCATAGCAAAAAGGGTCAGGAAGCAGCCCTTGTAACTGCTTTTTATTTGCCTCACTTAGCTGTCCTCTAAAATTCCCTTCTGTGTCTTCTTAACAGTTACTTGCTATTGATGTTAGCTTATGAAATTAACATTTCATGTGTGTAAAATTTTGTCTGTGGTCTTTCCATATGAACAGTTTTAGATCTACATTTCTGACATGAATGTCTTTTGAAAAACACGTAAAATAAAAAACAACTTAATGTTTCATGCAGTCTTGGCTGTTTAAGTAATGTTTTGCATTCTGCTTATTTCTTGCTGATACTTTTGGTTTATATTCCAATTATTTTCCCCAAAAATAAAATTTCTCAGTACAGCTGACTTTCAGATGGAAAAAGAAACATGCTGTGAGGTCACCCATTTCCAAAGTTGTTTTGTCCATGTTGGTTAATCATGAATATACATATTTACCAGGGCCACTGTATGGTTTTTGTTGTGTTCAAGCTTGTGAGTCAGTAGCTGTCCTGTGCTTTATCAAAAACTGATTCACATGACTTATGAATCCCCCATTAACTGGTAGTCACAAGCACAAGCTGTTTAGAAGGGCAGTGCTTGGAGATTCAGATTCCTAAATTGTACCTGTGTTGCATCCTAATTTTCCTTTTCTTTGGAGAGAGGAGCTAAATTACAGACCTTCACATGCAACCAGTGAAGAGGTAGGAAAGAAAAGACACTTCTTTCTACACTGATGCTGACTAAAGCAGATGAAGGTAAAATTTCCTCTCAAAGTACCAGGATTACTTTTGCTATTCTTTGCCATCTCTTTGAAGGGCTTTTGGGACACCTTGCTCAACAGATCACAGCAGACATTCTGAGGGCTAGAGTTTGTTGCCAGAATATTTGAGACTCCTTAGGTCATCATGCTACAGGTTGCCTTTATGTCTCCCTTTGCACTTGTTCCTCTGAAATGGTCTTGCAGCTGATTTCATAAAAAACTGTCTCTGATGCCAATCTTTGGGAACCTCGGAACTGTCTCAGAGGCAAAGAGTTTGTGAGAAAATGCTCCTCTAATGCCAAACAGAAGCAATGATTTAGCTGTCTTGGACTGAAGAGAGTTGAATGTCTTCATTCATGTGTTTGAATTCAAGATGGTGTCTCTCCCATTAGTAACACTGGTTATCCTAAAAACAATTGGTTTTGTTCTCTGCAGGATGAGGTGACACTGTTCCCATTTTTCTGTCTGGAGATTTCTCTGTAAGAGAACTGCCAGTTCATGTCTTTCAGTCCTAGTAAAATTGCTTGTGGGTTTTTTAATCCCTATAATAGAACAAATATTCAGAAATGTGGCATTGACCTGAATTCAGTCATAAATCATCAGAATTAAGTAAAATGAATTAGGACTTCAGTTGCTTTTCTTCTCTAGGATGGATTTCTGGTTGGATAGGACTTAAATGAACAACTGTAACACATCATGCTGTTAACACTTGCAAAACTAGCTTCTGACTCAGCCTGTGTGAGTTGCAAACCTGGCTGTACTGGGTGAGTGTATGTATGTACACACATGTGTATGCATCAGCTCTACATTATATTTTATTTTCAACATCCATCTCTCTGCAAGTTTTATGCTTCTAGCTTTTGTCTGCAGAATAGGAGACAGCCTGTGCTTTCATCATGTTTGTCATTACTGTTACAAAAGGAATTAATTCTGTAAAGGCATTTCTTCCAGTCCTTCAAAATGCCAACAATCACATCCAGCGTTCAAAATGCAGATTGTTGTTTGTTGCTAGTATAGAGCTGCTCTGAAATTTTAAGTAAAGATTTCAGCACTATCCATATGGTCTTATAAAATATTATCTGATGTGATAGTTTCACAATCACTCCTTAATCCTTTTTCTGTTCCTAATGGCACCTCTAAGTCTTTTTGAAGTAGTTACTTTGTTACTTGCAGTTGTGTAATTGATCTCCTCTCTTGGTGCGCTCCAAGTGCCTTTGCTTTGTTTCATAAATGTCCTAGAAGACATCTTTCAGAGCCATGGTTTGTCAAAATAGATTTATTTTGATATGCGTGTCAATAAGCAGTACCAAAATTTTTTGCACTTGCTATAAAAGCAGTTCATACTCTCTACCAAAATTATTTCTGATAGCATACCTAGGCAGACTGGCCACTGCTTTTACATGTTCTTTCTGTTCCAAGGGTTTCAACACAGTTAAGAAGTGAAGGTGATCTGATGATTTCAGTACCTCTGTCTAGTGCTGTTTTCATAACCAGGATGTATTTACCAGTTAATGAGGAAACTCATGTCTCAGAACTCAGAGCTGCTGTGTCATTCTGGTCTTGCCATGCTTCATTCAAATGGTTTTTGTCACTGCACCATGTCTACAAAGCAATAGTTAGGTGAAAAGCTGTCAGGTTCTCATCTGTTCTCATCTCAACAAAAGATTCTTACAATCTCTCTGTCTCAGACTTCACTAGTGACATTCTGGATTATTTGCAAGAAGTAAAGCTTTGGATATTCACTTACTACCCTTGTTACCTTTCTAAGGCTAAGTATTCTCACACCTTTCTTTGCAGAAATTCCTGAAATTAATAAGGCACAGTCAGAAATTTTGGCTGTACTATCAGAAACACTAATGCTTTTTGAAAAACACCTGTGGTTATATATTGATATGATAATCTTCAATGAGTGGTGTTTCATGCTAATAATTATGTTCTTAATGGTTAGTCCTCTGTTTAGTAATGGGCATCCTTTGTATTACAGCTTTTAAGTTTTATACATATGTTGATCCGAGAAAGATTTTTAGCTTGAATAAAGAGACAGTTTAAAATTCTGTGTGCTTAAAAGTAACAAGCATATAGTTTTTTTCAGTGGAAAATAATATAGTACAATGCAATGTGAGATGATAGGTTGAGAATAATCTCATGTAACTAAAAATTTACATTGCAGACATCTACATATAAGATAGTCACGTAGATAACTTAAAAGTAATGCACTTGAGGGTGCAATCATTCACCCTGAAGTGAGATGAGTACTCTAGGGCACACTGACTAGCTCATTCTTTCTTTTAGGTATCTGTCTGATGTAGGTTTTTGTATCATCAATGTTGTAATTGTGACAAATTAATCTCACCCAAGGCATACATTTTTTTAGCAACTCGTTTTCTGATTGTCCTTGACATGATCTTTCATAGTATCTGTCTTTCTTTCTTCAGCCTTATGATGGAGATGATCCAGTCTTTGTAGGCAGAAGGCCATGTAAATTAAGTTACTTGGTGTTTTTCCTTTTGGATTTTCTTCTATTCCACTCCTTTGGTCTCTCTTTTCAAATTGACAGGTCTCACAAGCAATTTTAAAAGGATGCACACCCCTTTAAAAAAATAAGAGAAAGGGGGAGGTCAAGTCATTAACTTCATAAAATTTAAATTAAAAGCAGTCAAACAAAAAAACCCTCAAAAATACAAAGCCACCAGAGAATGATACAAATTATTGCAGGAGTGCACCTGCAAAGATTGCCATGGGAGTTTCAGAGGGTGGTTGTAACTTCCTGAACACGGATGTAATTTACTGGGAACTGAAACTGTGACTGATTGCAACAGAAGTAGAATCATTAGCATAATTTGTCAGTGATTTTGCACTGAGGAATTGTAGTACTATATGGGTACAGGATATTTAAGCTTGTGGAACTTAGATTGTTGTGAAATAGACGTGCTGTGGAGATTTGAGTACTGGGATTACAGTTTTACAGCAAGCATTCATTTTCAGTTGCAGGCATTTTGCATTTGTAGCAATTTGCTTCTAGTGTTAAATTGCAACTTTCTGAAACACCAACATGTGGTATTTATGAATGTAAATGTTTCTGCATGCCCAGAATATCTGTATGTGTTTTGTCATTTATCTTTCATTAAGTAATTCCAGTTTAATTTAAGGAGGGAAAAAAAAAAAAGCAGGCCTGCCTCTTTCAAAATTTCTCACAGGGGATGCTCACTTACTAGCAATCTGTTTAGTTTGGGGAGTAATTTACCTGAATCTTTCTGAATACTTTAGGAACAGCCTTTTGTGTTCATAGGAATAGAAGAAAAAGTTCAGTATTTTTTTTGTTGGTTTCTAATAATATGCACTTAAAATAATCTATCAGCATGCTTAAATGTCAGGAGGGTATTAATTTTGGCTTCAGGAAGATTAATACAACCCCAGAGAGAAAATGTGACTTTAGAAGTGTTAAATATTGTGTAGCTTATATTATTTATTTGCTGACATGGTTGTTGATAAATAACAGTACATCCAGGATGCAGTTAGGAATTCTGTATAAAGTAGGAGGATATAATTTAATGGTCTTTGATTTTTCTAAAACTAGAAAAAGTGGTTGTTCCTGTATACTCAGAAGTAACAGTAAAGTAAAAAAAGACAGCCTGTGGCAAGCATTAGGCATGGTAGATAATTGGAAACACAAGGTAGTCTTTAGTTCATTTGTTTTATGAAAGTTTATTCCTAAGTCTTATTGAATGAATACAGTCAGGTTAGTCCAAGAGCTGCAAAAACAGAATGGTTGGGGTTTTTTTTCTTTTCTTGAGCACATAAAAGGTATTAGTATTAAAGGCTCTTGAATTAACTTGCCTGGGAACCAGTTTATACATTTTTTCCTCATTACCTTTTCCAAGATGTATTTCCTGGAGCTGTAGTCTCTCAGATCTTTCATCAGGCTTTATTTGATCTGCATAAAAGATCACATGTGCTTCTAACTTTTTTTCCCAATCTATGTAATGAAAATAAGTGGTTGTGTCAGAGACAATGGTGGGCAGTTCATGTTCTTGTTTTCCTCAGGCCAATAACCTTTCATGATGTTCCCCCTTAAGTGAGAGCTCATAATGAGTAATATTAATTCTATGCATGTAGGTTCCTGAAACATAAATGAGCTTTACATTCATTCTGTGATATTTTCATGTGAACATACAGTTTGATTAAATGTGAGAAATCTGAACACACCAGGATGTGAAACAGGAGTGTTTGCCGACCTGCCAGAAGAGGTGATTTTTTTTTTAGCATGTGGGACTGTAGTTCCCTCTGTGATTAATTAAGCCACAGACAATAACCATGATACAAATATTTTCTTTACTTTCCTGAACAATGAGTTCTCTCTAGTGAATGTGGCCTGAAGTTGCTCAAGGGTGGAAGCCAGAGTAGTTCCTAGAGTGTGATTTGTGTGTGTGTTATACTACAGACAAGCTGTAGTATAAACTGTCCTAGCTACCAAGGAGTTGGTACCATCCACAGCCTTCCCCTATGGTACCATCCCAGCCCTTTTCACAGCTGTAGAACTCCTCACTGGGCAGTGAGTTGACAGAAAATGAACTCTACAAAAGAACAATTAAACTTCTGCCTATTTAACACAAGGCCTCATGTTCCCAAATTATTTTTGCTATTGGTTGATACTACCATTGATCTGTGTAGCAAGCCCTTTTGAAATGCTTAAAAATAGCTACATGAAAAGTTTAAGAAAACTCACATTATTACAGAGGTCTGATTCCCAGTACATTCCCCAAGAAAGTTGTGCTGTCACTGCTGAGAATGAACAATAAAACAGAGACTTCCCCAGTCTGGAATTTCCTAAATGAACACTGACATAATAAAAAATATGCTCAAAAACATAGGTAAGAATTTTAGTGTCCTATTTGAGTTCAGGAAGGATGGAAACTCTTTTGAAATTGGTGTTTTTCTGTGTGTGATAAATTGCTGCTGTGACTCTTTTTCAGGATCTTGTATGTCTCCCCTGATTCTGCTTTTGACTGTCCTTTAGATTCCATTGATACTTCCATTTGCCTCTGCTGTATCTTGATTCAGAGTGAAATTTGGGCACGACATTGCAAGACTGATATGCTATTCTCATATATTCAGGCAGTGCATTTTCAGCTTGCACTCTTTGTCATGTCTTGTAACAAGGCAAGAACATGCTCATTATTGTTTCCTCATTAAGTGTTAAGCTGCTATAATCATATGGTATCCAGCAACTGTCTGTCTCTGCTGTCAAAATGTGGGTTAAATCCCAGCCAATTCTTTTCTCTACAGAAGATGAAACTTTGGAAATACTGTTCTACATGTTAGGTTCCAGTTGCACAGCAGATACTAAGACATCTGAATCTGATTTCTCACTAGTTTTATGTTAGCACGAAACCATATTTTAAGACAAGGTTATGCAAAAATTTACATGCCAATGTATTCTTTTGACTTGAAGTTCAAGATCAGAATTTCAGACTAGCTGTAAGATCAAACTTGGTTTCTATACAGACTTCACTGATAAGCATGGTATGAAGGTCTATAGTCAATGGCACTTGTAGAGTTGATTTTTAAATTATTTTAGTAGCAGTTGGTTACTAAGCTAACTTACTCTGGTAAAACATATTTGAAAGTATTGCTTGCAAATTTGTGGCTACCTCCCTGACTATAGCTATTTTCCAGCAGACTTTTTACACATCAAAGGAGTTATAGGATGGCTTACCAAGAAACATAGTGTCTGTTACTCTCTGTGTTTAGGATTGAATGGTGAAAGAAAACAAATAAAGCTGTCTGAGATGCTAAAATGAATTATTTCATAAATATGGCAGATTTGCTCTATAGCCTGCTGTAGACAAAATGGTTCTATTTCCAGTTGGAGTAGGAAAATACTATTTTCCTCCATTTAGAGTAGTAGAAGTAAAAGCTGGGGGAGGATGGAGGGTGTTTAAGGAGAGGGTTTGCAGTAGGAGCATGTGTGGAGTATTTACCTGAATAAATACCCAAATTTACCCCAAAAGTCTACCCAATAGTAGAGTATGTTTGCATGGAAAGGGATGGACTGAGTGTGGTGTGTTCCCTTTGACATGCATTTGAAGTATTGGTCTCCAGTTGCCTGGGGCAGTTGTTGATTGGCAGCCATCATTGTAGCATCCATATTTTGAAGGATTTTGTTTTAATTGTGGGGTTGTAAATGTAATCTAAATACAGAAGAAAGAATAAATGCATCTAATATTTTTGGGAAGATGTGTGGATTGGTTCTTGCTCTGTGTGAGGGATGTTCAGTATGATCCTCAGGGAGGCACATCTGGAACACAACTTGAAACATACAGTGGTGTACCATTTCTGATTCTGACTTTTAATAGTGGAAAAGATTCTCACTTATCAAGAATAGTGATCATAAACCAAATATAAATAAGGCTTACAGCAGAAAAGTCACAAGTGATAACAGACAACTCATTGGGCTCGTAAGTCTAAATCTTAAAGACATTTACAGAATTTGCTGATAAGATTAGGTGTTAAGAACAGTAATTTTTCTTCAGTATTTGGCACCACCTAGTCCTCTAGTATAGCATTGTTCTGGGTTTTTTAATTTTTAAAAGCAAATTGGGAGAATGATATGCGTTCCATTTCTCTTTAATCAAGGTATGTGTTAAAAAGAATGAGAATCTGCTAAATAAGAACAAACCACAGCAGTGACTATAACCTGGGATAAGTAGGAGGTTTGTAACATGAACAATAAAGGAGTTTTTGATCCTGGAAAACCTGAACAGCTTGTGAGAACACTGTGTGCTGTCACCAGCATAGGCATGAGTACATGAGTGAGAGTTTGGAAGGGGTTTGCTCAGTCTTCCCTGGGGTGGAGGGTTGGGTCAGGCCAGTTGCATCTCTGTTGGTCTCCTTCACACAGATGCTTCTGTGGGGCTCAGCATTACGAATTCTGAACTGGTCTCCTTTTGGAAAGGACAGAAGGCTATTCGAAATGTGTAACATGTAAATAAAAATGTATCTACAAAATGTTACTCTGTGGTATTTGAAAATGATACTATTTGTCTCCTCTTTGAAGTGATTTATTATATTTGGAGCACATTTTAGAGCGGAACAATAATAATTAAAATTTATTTATAGAAATGTTATATACTGTTTCAAATTTTATTTATAGGTTTGCTTGAGTTTTGTGAGAGCCAGCTTACCCAAATGTCCTGTAGGTTCAAGTTTTCTTCAGGCAATAGTTATAAAGGATCCATTTGCCAAACTACTAATTTAAATATCTATATTTTATGCTGTACTGCCCATAATTAAAGTGTTTAATCATCTGTGCCTGGTTGAAACTATTAATAAATATGTATTCATCCCCAGGAATATTTTGTAAGCCTAAGAAGGTAAAACAATGAAATACTACCTTTTTTTTTCTTTTTTTTTTTTTTTTACTAAATAGATCTTTTTACAGTGTTTAGATTTCTTAAATTAATATTGCATTGCACTTGCATAGTAGTTTCCTTTATCTTTGCAACCTGTATTTTGAGCGAGAACATTTTCCTCAGTTAAAACAGAATAGCAGATATTCATGTTTTATGTCATTAACTAAAACTTTAAATTTAAATTACATTTTCATGTAATTTGATTTAATAATATTTTTCTGTTAGTAAGTACTTTCAGAAGTATAGGAATCCCTTGCTGAAAAACATACTTCTTTTAGCATAGTTGAGGAATCAGTTAATTAATTTTGTCAGGGCAGTATCAATTGCTTTTTAACCATTTAAATAACTTGTGTATTTTTACTCACATTATTCTTTTGGTTGCCTGATCTTAACAATATTCTGGTGGTTGTGGTGTTTTATTTTGGGTTTTTTTTTAATGTTCTCTTCTATCATTTGCTGTGGCAAACAGCCTCAGTTTAGGGACTGTGCCTCTGATCTCACTGGTTTTGGATAGTACCACCCTGAGAATAATAAATGGTTTCAATTTGCCTCAGAGTGCTGTGACTTGTGAGGTCCTGTGTCACTAGATACTGCATATTGTCCTAGAAAAAACAATGGAAGCAAACTTATAACGATAAATTCAAATTCTGTAGTACTGGTTTCTATCACTCTGCTACAAAGAAAAAAAAAGTGTAGCTATTAAATGGAATAATGACTGTAACATCTCTCTGTCATCTAGCACGGTATTGCAATTCCTTTTTCAGTGGCACAGATCCTTGCCTCAGTGTTTCCTGGCGCAGGCTTGGTTTTCTGGGGTTAATTTTCCCGGAGTGTCTGCCTGGGCTTTCGAAGATCCCTGTACAAAGGGAGTCGGTACAGCCTAGTGGAGAGCAGAGTCATGAGCATTTGCATCTCTGGAATGTTTTTATTGACAAACGGTAGTCTGCTATTGACATTCGTGTCCCTTGATGATACTTCTATCCTAGCTTATCTTTGCTGGTCAAATGCCTTAATTGTTCTGGCCTTTAATTCAGTCAAAGTTGGTGCAGGAATGGAAGAGAAAAGAGAAGGAACAGGTCTAACAGAGCATCAAGCTTGAGCTGTGAAGCTGCTGGCAACGATCAACCTGTCATAATGTTATGATTTGTTCATTTTTATACCATTTATTAGCCTTTACTTGTTGTGCCATTTGGCCTCCAGGGCAGATAAAGTGCTGTCTAATTTGGTAGGTTTGCTTCTGTCAGAGTGGCCTCGACAGAGAAGGTGTTAGCTGTAGTGACAAATAATCAATAGCTGTCGTTGTCATGAGGAACGTGAGTAGTTGGGCCTTTCATCTGGAGGATTAGAGGTCTAATTGGATTGAGAATAGGGAGGGTGAGCTGTTGGGTAACCCTGTCAGCTATGTTAAGCTGTCAAATGTCAGCTTTCCTGAAAGGAAGAAGGAATGGTTAGCTTTCAGAAACAAGGAAGAAGACATATGAAAGCTTTTTAAAAAGTAACAGATAGAAAAGTAGAATAGGCTAACATAGGCTTTAACCCTTTCTTGTTTAATTACATATCTTTCTAGTTAATGAGGATGCGTGGAGTGCACTCTCTCTCTCTCTCTCTCTGAGACAGGCAGAATTTGTGTGAAACAGATTTGGCAGTGTTATACCAGATCAGACTGGTTTTATGTCTTGAGAAAAAGCCAGTTAACTACTCAGATAGGGAATAAATGCAAAAGATTATGACGTGAGGGAAGAAAATATCCATCAATGGAAGGAATCACTTAATAGAAGCTGTAAGGAAATAAAATACTTTATTTTAATATTTTGTTGTAAAGATATGTTTATCTGATAATGCCAGTATTTTTTGAGACATAAGCAGTTGTTTCAAAGTTGCTATAAGTAAAGTAATTATTATGATCCAGTCCTGCACTAGACTTCAAAATCATCAGTTGAATTTTGTCTGCATTTTCTTACTGTTGCTTTTGATCTTTGCTTTCTGCCTGTTTCTTGGAGAAAGATTTTTGTTGTTCTTAATAAGATAAATCCAATGAAAAACCTGTTATGCTGGTAGAACAAGTAATTTAATGTCTCAGATGTGCTAATATTTACCTTACCAGAATAAATAATAGGACTGCATTTTAATGAAGGATTGCTTATAAAATTACTGAAATAGTGGTTTCTTTATTTGTCATCTTATTTTGCCACTTTCTTCAAAGCATGTCTTAACTGTAACCATGCCAGTATTCCCCTTCTCTAAGTAACACATTTGCCTTGAGATCTGTAGTACTTGGCCATAGTTATCTGTATAATGGATCTGGAAATAGCAAGGTTTTTAAACAGTGGAATAAAGCTCTTTATTATGCATCAGCTAGTTTAACAAAATATAATTTTATATTTTTCTCCCTTTTTTTTTTAATGGACTTTTAGGTATTTCAGAACTCTGAGATTTTTTTCTTCCTTATGTGTTTGGTCATTTATTCTGAAGTGGTGGTTTTACTATCAGTGTTTCAATTTGGATTGATTCCCCTGCTGCTCCCCTCTCTTCTGCAGCACTTGTTGATGGTCATCTGGACTTGCAACATTGTTCTTACTGGTGGTCTGCTGTAAATACTGGCAAACCCATCCTTAATCTCAGGTTTATCTTCGTAGATTAGTACAATAGTGTAAGTATTCCAGAGGCAGAAATCTTGAACGGATTGCTTATCACATTTCAGTGGCATTATGTGTCAGAAATCACGGGGTTTTTATCCCTTTGAGATTAACTGCCGTGCTCTCAAGCACCCATTTTTGTGTGAGAGCCTGCATTCATGTGTGTTGTTACTTATCTGACAGGTACTGTACCTCTGTCATTTATTTTCTGATAATCCAGTTCTCCTGACTTATCATTCTCTGCTTTGTTTCATTGCTTCCCCAACTTGGACTTTATGACCTTGATATTTATTTTTGAGTCTGAGTAACCTGATTTAAGCATATTTAATCTTCTGGTGTGAGCTACAGGATGGACAGATGAAGAAGTGACATCATAGCCTACTCTCACAGCTTGAAGTGTGCTGAAGGTTGCTGAGCTACAGGAGAAGTATTGTGCTGCTGGCCTGGTTGGCTTCAGTATCCATAGTATCCATGAAGCTGACCCAGCATTTCTGCACTGTGTGGTTGTCTGCAGTGTAGACACACTGTGATAAAAGGAGCAAGGCCAGGCCTATTTATTTATTTTCTAATTATATATTTACCTTTTTGAAAGTCTATACATTCCCCTGAATTTTTTTTTTTGCAAAGTTCCATCTTTTGTTTTATCCATTGTGATAAAAAGAGTGTCATAATTCAGTATCCTAATTTCTAGAGTTTTACCAAACAGTTGGTATGAAAATCCTTATCCAGTATTTTTTCCCAGAGAACTTCTTTGCCATGGCAGCGATCTATGGTTTCCCCAGTTTTTCTCATTTTTTCTCCAGCTCAAACACTGACTATTCAACAAATAGTGACTCAAACATCACTATTGGTGATGTTTTCTTTCTGTTTTGCTCCGGCAATATCACAGCTGTTTTCATTAACCTAACTGATTTTTTTTTCATTGTACAAACCACTCTCTCTCATTTTCAAACTTGATGTAATTTTACTTCTCTGCATCTCTGTTTCACTTCTTGCTCTGGTAACTCTCCTCCTTTCCTCCACTTGGCTTTATATCTTTTGCTACCATACTTTCTGTGCTTGAAATAATCCAAGGAGGATGTTGTCAGGCCCAGAATATATATTGTATTATCATTCTTGTGCCTCTGTTGAGCAATCTTGCTCTCAAGCACTTGAAATTTGAATATGAAAGTTCATTAAAATAATAAGAATAGGAATGTCTCTAACTGCAGTGATTTTCTAAAAGATTTTGCCAATATGGTTGAAGTGCAAACCATGGTGGCAGAACATTGCGAAGTTCTGCTTGTGTTGTGCTTCTCAGTGAAAAGGAACTAATTCTGCATAGCATATGGAATGATATCTTAAATATCTGTACAGCCAGCTGGTAGAATTACTTTATTTTCATCTATGGAGTTCAGTGCATACTTTTGTGAGTAAAATTTGGAAGAGCTTCTGGACTGGACTCACCTATTGTTACTTTTTCTGATCTTTGCTAAGTCTTCTTCCATAACAATAATTTTTCAGGTTACTATTGACAAATAAAATAATTTTTATTAATTTTTGAGTCTCAGTTACCAAGAGTGAGTAGATAAAATGATCCTGTCTTAGAAAAAATATCCTAAATGAGTACTTAAATCTGAAAATTATTGGTGCATAACTTCAACTCAGAGATTCTGTTGCAAAGACCAACTAGAACGGAACAGGGTATTAATGTGCCCTGTTCAGAGAAAAGTAATTTGTTCAGGCTTGAACAGTGCTTTTTCTGTAAGAACATTGCTCCATATTGCTTGATGTTTGGCTCTTTTAAGTTGACTTAATTATCCTAGTTTCAACTGCTGGTTTTCTCCTACATACTGTTATCAAACAGCTGCCTCCTCTCTCTCATTTTGCTTTGTTCAAAAGACAGGTAAATATTTCTCTATCATTTGATCTTGAAGATAATGGTTGCATCTTAAAAATTGTATTTTCTTTTTAAGCATGGTGCTTACAGTACTTGGAGAGTTACACTTCAGATCTGAATAGAACTCATTTTGTTTCACTTATTGTTGTTCCTTGAGCATGTCTAGCATTGTGGCATCCCTCCGGTGCTCAGGAGACTTGTCCAGCTCTTCTCCCAGGACACTGATGTCTGCTGCCAAGTCTGTACCTTAAAAAGTACCTTTGCAGACAAAGACATTTCCCTGTCTGAGTGTCCTTTCTAAAACATCATTCTTGCATTAATTGCCCCTCTGCAGCTGACCTCACGAGTGATCTTTAATGGTTATGAGAAGAAATATTGTTGTTGGGACTGAGAAACCACTTACTTGTTTGTGTCCAGATTTGGCATTGACAAATTAAAACGGAACTTCCATTATTATTAGCTCATCAGTTTGGTTTAGTCCCATTTTGTGAACTGTAGAGTGATTTCTGTTGAAATAAGGTGTCTTTTTCCAGCTATTCTGCAGTAAAAAGGGAAGATATTTGTTTTCACTGATTATAAATGTTATTCTAACTTTAGGAGAATTAGTTTTGTGTTAAATGTATCCACATACGCCTCAATACATGAAGTAGTGGCAATAGATCATTTTGAAACAGGACACCTTTCTGCTGAAATCTCCAGGAATCTTCTATCAGGTGTCTGACACATCCTTAATCTGATGCTCAGGCTTGTCATTTGAATCAATAGGATACTAGATAGGATGTCTTCAGCATGCAAGGCTACTGCTGTAGGAGGTATTTGAAAAATAAATTCAGATCTTATGGCCAGCCACAAACTCCAGGAGCACTAATCTTTCATTTGTCTCTCTCTTTGTCTGTAAACAGTTGGTTAAATTGTTGATTAAAGAGAATTAAGTGAATCACACTTAAGTCAAAATTGATATGTATGAACTGCATAAGCAAATTCTGTTGCTGCCTGAAAAGCAACAGCTAATGTCAGCATTTCATAAAATACAAAATTAATTTAACTTGCCTATTAAGATTCTAAATTTTCTTGTCTCTTTGTAGAGTGGTTTGGAGCTGTCTTTTGTTACACATTTTTTTATTATTAATGAAGGATTCAGGAAGAATGCTACCAGTTTTTATTAATTAGGAATAATTTTTGCTGAAATATTAACTGATTTATGTTATGGATATCATCTGTGTGTGTTCAGCCTTATGATGGGAACATTTAAACACAGAGATATACACAAAGAATGTGATTTTTTCAACATTTTTAATATGGTGTGGATTTGGGAAGGCTTTGCAACACCAACCTTCAGCTGTTATTTTATCTGCCTCTAGTCTGAACAGAGAGAAATAAATCTAGTACTTTTATTACTGCTAGGATGCTGTTTGAGTAGATTATGAAGGCTTTGATTTATTTACCAGTACTGTAAATAGATTATGGCTTCATTTTAAATATCAAACATCACTGCAGTGTCTATAGAAACTATAAAATTATGCCATATGTAAAAGTAGCCTGAAGTGTCTGAATAATTATTTAAATTAAGAGTAAACCTACCTTTATTGCTGGTTGTTTTCAATATGTATTGTCTGTCTACTTCTGTAATAGTTCTGGAGATTTCATAGTGGCTGGAGACCTTTTCTCGTCCAATAGAATTTGATAGGTAGATTTGCAATTATTTCACTCAGCAGTTTGTTACAGGACCTAATATGTTTTAAATATACTTAAATCCCGTAAAAGGCATGTATTTATTTGCAGATAAAACAGCAGCTAAAATAATAACAAAAAAGTTCCATGGAGCTGTGCTCAAAAATAAGCATGTATGCAACGCTTTCGCTTTGCCAGCGTTGTTGCTTCCAGCAGTCTGTAAGGACATGACACGCACGTAGAGGGGTGCAATTAAGAAGTACAAGGAAGTAGTGGCACAGTACTAGTCAGAGTGATGCTTAGCAGTAATGGCAATTAGTTTGCTTCCAGAATGAAATAGTACTGCACAAAGGTAGGATAAAAAGGCTTGGACTAGACTAATGGCTGTTATTTAGACTTGTTTTCAGGTAGAATTCTGTCATGGATGATGCTGTGATTTGTAACATTTTTATTAGATTTTTTTAAAAGGCATACATCTGTTTCAGGGATATATTTTCTTAGTTTTCTTACAGTGCTCTTACTTTAAGACAATTCAGCTCAAAGCCATTAAGATGAAGAAAATGAATGTAGTAACTGTTTTCTAGTACTTGCATTTTTTGGGGAGAAGGGAGTCAGTACTTTCTGACAAATCTTTCAAGTCACTATTTTTTGAAATAAATATTTTTTGAAAGCTTAGTGTTTGATTCTTTATGGAGAGGTGGGCAGTGATCCTGTAAATATGGATGATGTGTCTCAGGCTTTGTTGTAAATCCCCAGAGATTGTGTGTTGTGGGTACTTCTGCCTGAGTGACTTCAAAAGAACACTACAGGAAAACAAGTTCAGTAACAGTGGAAGAGATCAACTGGAAATGAGAATGCTAATTGCGTTTTCATCCTTGAAGTGGTTTTTACATGAAAGCCACTAATTTCTATAGGTTGACCATAACGTTTATTGCTGAAGAGCTGAGAACACTAAGTAGGAGCAACATGTACAGGCCATGGATAAACAAGGTCAAAGGCTGTAAGATACAAACACCTTTTTTCTTTCAGCCTACGCTGGGAAAGTTTTACCTTGGCTTTTACAGCACTGGTCCGTTGTCTTCTCTATTGTATTCTTTAGCTGTGTGCCAGTTGATAGTTTTGTCTATTCCTATGGAAACCAAGAGAGTAAAGCCAATCTTGCAAGAGGCTTTAGGGAGAATTGCTCTTAGTTGAGACACTGCCTTGCTTTCAGTGGAAATGTCTGATAGTCAGAACTGGCCTCAAGTCGTGCTGATGTTCTCTGCTGATGTATTGCCCAAGATGCTTTGCCAGACAGATGAACACGTTCAGCTTGAAAACTGGTAAATAAGGTTTCTGTTCAGCTGTCTGAGAGATTTTCTCCAGTTGAGTGTTTTACTTTTGAGCCTAGAATGCTGCTAACAAAGTTGCTAAAAGGGTACTTCGTGAGATTAAACCCAATGTCAAAAATCAGTGATGTTTTTGTCACGGTCGACTTGAAGGGGTTAGCAGAGCATTGCATATTTAAATCCACCAGTGCTTTGTTAGATAGAAGGCATGGCATCATCCTTACCATCCAGAGGTAACAAAGAGTTTACAGATTTTTGTTTTTTAAAGCTATAGTCCAGTGGATGACTGCTAAGGGTTATGTCTAGAACAATAATCCTAAAGATTTTCTCTTTTATTTTTCAGTGACTTTGTTAACCAAGGAGTTGACCCTTAGTTAGTGATAACCAGAGAGACAGCCTGATATTTTGATGGTGACTTTACTAATTTTAACTAGAAACTGGGGTTCTAAGTAGCTATGTTGACTTGGTTATTTTCAGGAGCTATTTAAACAAAATTACTGATATTCAAGGAGTGTAAGAATGGTGCAGCCATATAGAGTAAAGGGTAGCTTTTACAAGGCTTATAGCTGTTGTAACCAGGCAATATTAATTCAGTTTTGGTGTATTAGAAAACAAGAAGCTCTAGTATTTCAAGCATAAGTAAAATTTCAAAACACAAGTGCTAATTTATAAATCCAAATAATTATTCGCAATTAAATTTATATATATACTTGCTAGCCTCTCTTAGTAGTTTTTCTTCTGAAGAATTCTTGTGAGATTTCTGGCAAGTAGCTGATGATACAAGCATATCAAAATAGTCCTCTTGATGTATGGATTTCGGTTACTTTTGGAACATTAGTCTGTTCCTATAGATATCAAATTAGAAGTATGATAGAACAGATTGTTTTTCTAAGTTAGTTTGTTTAGTTTGTTTCCTGAAAAGCTACTGAAACTGGTAGGTGTTGGTGACAGAAGTCCTCATCATTCCAAGTGGTTTATGACATTCTTAGAATGTGCCTCTTCTCAAAAAGACACTAAAAGTTGAAGCAACCTCTAAAGAAACCACGTGCACGGCCCCTTTCCTTTCCAAGGTTATTAAAATATTTGGGGTTTGAAAATTTATTTTGCGCAAAGTTTATTTGTAGGGTAAAGCATCCTCTCTTTGGCACCTCCTCACTGGAAAGAGAGTGAGCATGTTTGTGTATACAGTAAGATTATCTTCTGTAAAATGGAGTAGATCAAAGAGCAGTCTCTACTCTGTGAAGATAAACAGGTTAAATTCAGTTGCTATTTTGGTTTTAAACAGAAACCTCATGGATGTATTTGTCTTTCAAAGGCTTAGCTAGCAATTAAGGAGTTCAAGTTTTTTGACTTGCATTGCTTCTTGAAAGCATCTGACAGCAAAGAACTGTTCTCAACTTTGGCTTTAGCATCTGTGCTAATCTGTTGGCAAAGAGTGTTAGTGCAGTGCCAAGTGGCCGATATGTTCTGCTTGGGTTTTTAAGGCAAAATCTGAAATACTTTCAGGTCGTACATATTTTGCCTCCATGAGTGTACAATATGATTTGGTATTTGTCAAGGTATAGATTTCTACTGGCTATAGAAACTGATGTGCTACTGTTAAAAAGCATAGACATTTTTTGCGTTTCAGGCACAAGCAGCAGTCAAGTCTTGACTTCATTTTCTAAGGAGTCCTGAGTTTAAAAGGCTCAACTAATCTAATCTAACTATTAAATGATCATAGCAATCTGGTTTGGGTTTTTCATGTATATTTATGTATGTATGTATGTATGTATTTATTTATTTATTTATTTGTATATATGGGATAGAATGTGCTTCTCTGGAAAAGGAGATCAGTGGCCAGGTATGCTAAATTTCAGTGTACATTACCAGTTCCTAATTTGAGTCTAAAGCAAATGAAAAGTGTACATGAGTGAATATGTATGCAATAACCCATGATATAATTAGTTTTTCTGTTCTCAAGATGCTGTTATATCTATAATCCAGCTTTACTTTCTTAAATACTGTTTAAGAGTTTAAAAGAAAAATTAAAACATTATTAATATTTGAATGCAATTATAATTGTCTAATAGTTGTCTAATCACTGCCCATGTTATGATTGGTGTAGTATTAGAACAGGAGATGTTTTATCTTTGCAATTAATTTAACTGTAATAATTTTGTGCTGTTCTGTTTGTGAAAGAGTAAAAGTAACAGAATTATATATCGTATTCCTCTGAAGAGGATTTATTGATTGTTAAATAGTCTATCTTTTCACAAAAGATTGCTAAGAAAATTTTGCTAAAATGTCTTACATAAGTGCCACAATTAATAATGAATATATTTCAACAATCAAAATTTAATAAGCTAATAAATTATTAATCTATGGCAGAGATATATAATTATCAGATCTCTGAAATCCTTTCTGTTGTGGTTGGTGGACTTGCTGCGCTGCTGTCTTCAAACACACCCCTTTCAATGGGCTGACCTTTGTGCTTCTGATTTTGTGGAGCCTCTATTTTACCACTTGCCTGCACTCTGCTGCACACTCGCTGACCAGGCTTAATTACTGCAGGGCTCTCCGTTTGGGGCTGTGGTCAGTGGTTAATGCCTGATTTTGGGTAAATCTCACATCACAAGTACAGAAACAGCAAGGGATAAGGTGCAAAAGAATTTTAATCAATGAATCTTTCTTTAGGAATTGTGACATTACAGGATTTATGGTATTCAATAACATTTTAAAATAGTGATAAGTAATGTTTTAAGAAGGAAGTATCTGAGAGAGGCAGCCTATTTGACCTCAGAAGCATATAAGAACTTGAAATTATATGGGAATAAATATGTATGCAGAAATAGAAAATTGGGTAAAATGAGCACCTTCTGTCTGCAGTAGGTTCTTAAGAGTAACTGGATATTTAGTTAGCTCATTTCATAGAAATAAATTCAATAGGTTGCCTTTTCAGGCCTATACAAAAATATTAACTTTAACGCTAGATGGAAGAATGCAAGCTTAATTAGAAATTAGGACACAAAATGTAAGAGAATGGTAAATTATTATTTGATAATGAACTGAAAACAGATACAGTTGAAATATGAGCTGTAAGATCAGAAGGCATGTATTAGAATTCCTTGACAGTTGCACTTGAATCTAATATTAGTCAGTATTTCTCATAAGCAAACTTAGAATGCTGAGTAGTATTTTTTTAAAGGATACTTAAGAGTGGCAGAGTGTTAGGCATGATTGTCAGTCAAAGAGAGGATGGCAGTGGCTAGGATATCAGAAGAATAGGAATACTGAAGGTAATGGAAATTATTAGAAACATTATAGTCCAAAATCCAAGTCCTGGGGGGTGGGGATGACGGACAACACATGTAATGATTTATTCTATGTATTATGAATTTATTATTTGAAACGTGACTGAGAAGGATATAATGTGCTAACTGATTGGAAAATGTACTTAATTCATGGGAGAAGTGCAGTTTTAGGTATATCTGACAAGATATATGCACTGGCAGTAGACAAGTGTCATTGGGATTCAGTAGGGTACTTTGTAGGACCCCCTCTGGTAGCCCTGTAATCTCTGCTTACTTGTGTTCAAAATAGAAGAATTCCAACTAGAATGAATGCAGAGAGCTGATGATTTTTTGAGGGCAGTGTAGGGTTTATCCTTTGTTACTGAAATAAAAACACCAATGTTTGTTTAGATTTTAAAAGTCACACTGTATTTTCATGGGTCAAAGAAAGAAATGTGTCCTTGTGTGTGTGTTGGCTTAAAAAAACAATCCAAACAAGAAACAAAATCTAAAAGCCTGTGAGCCTAAAAGAGAGCTGGGAGGAAAAAATCCCGAACACTGTAATTCCACTTAAAAGAAATCGCTAGAAATTTTTTGAAAAGGAGTAGATGTTCTTACTCCCTATGGTGCTAGAGGATGGATTTACTAATCCAGAGGGTCAGTTTTAACCTTCAGTTCTAATTTGTGCTTTATCTGTAAATATTTCTAAGGCTCTCTGTTCTGCTTGCTGCAAGTGTATGCCCTAACTGCATCTTCAGTGCTTATGGCTGTCAGCAATGAAAAGCCCTTGAAAACCACTTCCTTTGTAAGGGTTTGTGTTCTTCTGGCCTGTCTGTTCCCAGTCCTGGGAAAGCAGGTATGCAATTTTGGAGTGGAGCCAAAGTAGCATCTTCACGGTTTAACAGCTTGGCATTCTTTTTAATGACCCCTGCTGTTTTTACCAGGAGGTTGTATAGAGATGCTGGGCTGCTTTTTCCCCAGTTCCTCTAGCAACCCTTACAGTGCCCTAAATCTTCACAGGCCCATTGTAGGTATCCCAAAAATCAAGTCTAGCTGTACTGTAACAGTTGTCAGCTCATGTGCTCTACATAGTAAATTATTACAGATCAGTCCATGTGCTCTACAGTGTAAAGTATTACAGATCAGTCTTTCAAGTCATGTCAAGTACTTCATGTGGATTAGAATTGTTACGGTTTTTGAAAATGTGGTCTCAGCAATTAATAGGGAAATAAGCAACCTTTCTATGTGCATTGTCCCCTTTTAACCTACTGATGATGAGGTGATGGTGGCCTAACTATGGGTGTGCTTTTGATGTGCTTGGAGAGATGCACGTATTCCTCTGACTCTTAACCTTACCTTGTACAGCACAGTTTCTCCCCTTATAAAACGTGTTGTGTTGATTTATGTTGTGTTGTATTTATCTATGCAGTGTGTTTTTAAAATCTGAATATGCAAACTTTAGTGTTGGAGATGTACCCACTCTACAGGGTAGGAGGTGTGGTTAGTCAGAGTGTAGAAGCAGTCAGTTTCATATAATGACCAAGTTAACTCACCAAGAAATAGTGGGATAAGAATGGAAATAAATTTTCACAGACCTCTGTTGCACATCAGCAGAACGTTTCTAGAACCCAGGTGTATTCTTTAAAGCAAGTTTGTATGCTTGTGAAACACTTAGAATTTGCTGTGAAAAGTACTTCTGAGGAAATATTTGAAACAGGCATGTGGCACTGAGTGACTCAGAGCAGGACTCTGAGGGCTGTACAGAGTGGAAAGATGTGCAGTGTGAGGCCGATGTTTTTAGTGCACTGGTAATACAACCAGTAGTTTTAGCATCAACCTGTGATTAGAATAATAGCACCACTGAGCAGAGCTCATTTTTTCTTTAGCCTTTCACTTAGGTGACCATATGGGACAGCCTGACTGTGGCTGTTTGACAGATGCCCACCCAGCTGCTCTCTCACTACACTTCCTCAACAAGCCAGGGAGAGGAAATAGGTTGAAAAAGCTGCTTTAGATTAATAAAGAAATAAACACGTTTTCTTATAGACCCAGAAAACTAGGTAGGAAAATTTACCAGTGATTTTCCACTGAAACCTTTCCCTGGCAGTAGAATCATATTGAATATACCAGACAGCTTTTTTTAATGACCAAACTTGCAATTTTGGGGATAGCTTTTTCAGTTTCAGAGATAATCTAAATTCTGGAAAATTCATTGATTCTGACTAAAATATTTCTTTCATAACTCCATTAAAACTTTCAGAAAAGGAAAGATTTTCTGACTGCTTAGTAGTTTATTTTGGAGTCCACAACTTTCTTTGAAGTCATTACTTGATGGCAGAGTCATGGTTGCTAATTGAACTGTCTACCAAAAAATATGTTCTACATCATTGCTGTTAGTACCTGTGACTTAATTTTTGAAATAATAGAAGTATTTATTCTGATTATGTTGATGTCAGCTGCTATCTGAAACTCTGCTGTAGTTTGCAGAATCAAGTATTTTGACTTTCAAATAATTTTAATAGAATCTAAAGGAATTTTAAGAATTGGCAATGGAATTGTAAATTTTGGCTGCCAGGAACCAAGTTTTCTGTACAAGTGTTTAATCCTGTTTGCTCATGATGTTTTTTACTTATAGTAGAATAAATTTTGAATCACTGTCAATGGTTAGAGACCACGGACTGACTCAGAGAGCTTTATGCTGCCCAGGAATGTCTAGGCCAGTCAAGTGCATTATTTATGAGTAAAAGCCTAGCCAGCTTGAAGACTTTTTATACACAAAAATTTTATAAAAATGAAGTAATTCTATATATATATAAAATAATAATATTATAATAATAAAATATAAAAATGAATGACTTCTCAAATTAAGCATTCCCTCCCTTCACCTAATAAGACCTAAATTACATCTGCCTTCAAGGCATGTTGATACATTCCGTACTTACAAACTTAAGCAGTAATCAGTTGAAGGTGGGGAAATTTTCCATCGTCATTAAAAAACACAATATTGTTTTGTAACAAGTGAAAGGAAGACAGCAAAATTCATGGTATTACTAAAGAAAAGAACAGTAGTCAGAAGCAAAGGCATGAATAAGATAATTCAAATAAGTAATGTAAGTACAGATGTTTTCTGTGGTAGTGTTAAAAAAATCTTAATACACTTGGAAGAAACAGAATCTTTTGTGTTTCAGAATGAAGGGATTTATTACAAATTCATTTGCTAAGGAGAGGGATTTGTTGGCTAAGCATGCAAGAGAATAATGTAGTAGTAACTGATGGAAAAATGTGTAATAGCAAATATAAAATACAGTATAGGGAGAGAAATTCTAATAATAAAAGGACATGTTTCCTTAGTTTTATGCATTATTTTAACTTTCAGTCTTCTTTACAGTGGAATTCATTCAAAAAGCAGAATATACTTGTAAATCTTTCAATAAGCACCCATCAAGACAAAACCAATTTTTTTTTCTCTCATGGGTATGCATGCACTGTGTACAGGAAATATTGAAAACAGCCCAAATGTATTATCCTCTGCGATGGACAAAAGCAGCTATATTTCTTCCAAGATTAATATTTTCTCAAGTTATTTAATGTTGTCTTCTTCCGTCTTATCGTCTAATTGCCAACCACATCATGATATACTGAGATTTTTTTGCTAGTTTTAATTTTTCTTTTTTAATGAGCTTTGCGATTTTTCTCATATTTGCCTGTACAGTGTAATGGTAATAATGAGGAATGTTCTCATCCCTAGCTCCACCCCAAATTTATAATGAATTAATTCTGAATGTGTTCTCTGTGGTTTAGGAGCTCTGCAGACATCACGTTGTTCTGCCCCTGTACTTCAGAATATGCCTTGATGTGTGTCTGTGTACTAAAGGGACAAAATCCTGAGGTTATGCTTTCCCTGACACCCAGCAGAAGAAAAATATGTATTTGGTCACTTCTCACTGGGAATGCTGTAGTAGCCATACTGTCTCTGGCTAGAGAAGTTTGCATGTCCAGGCAGGTTTGTGGTAGGGTCTGTGGCAGACTTTTCTTGTAAGCTGTCACTGACGAGCAAGGACTAGTACTAATAAAAGGTAGAAGCAGGACAAGGTGATTTTGTCTGAGCTCATTCATTATTTTATTTCCCTGATTTGTATTTTAAAATAAAGAAGTGTAGCAGAGAGAAAAAGTCCCATTCGTTTATTTTGGCCATACCTGGTGAAATCCATTCTGCATCTGTAAAGCTCAAGTCTTCCATTGCTATTAGACAAAAAACAGAACAGTAATTTTTGTAAAGTATGCCCTTCCAATGTTTATGGCTGCTTTGAAAAATGACATTTGAATATTTTTTATGCCCTGGCCTGGATATTGTGGAGGCCTCTGGAATCATTTGGCCTGTCTCCATCCTACCATTCTGCTGACAAAAGCGATTTGCAATCCGAGCCTTATGAGATACCAAAGTGCCCCTGTTCATTAGCACTGCTTGCCCTTGTCTACTTGGTTGCCTTTTTTCTTTTTTTTTTCCAAATACAGCCTAAGGGGACTAAGCTAACATGTAGAATTTATAAAAGAATTGTAGCAGACTTAAGTATGTTAATTTGCAGGTAGTTTCATAAGCAGAAGAATCCAAAGACATGACTTCTATTGATTTGAGTGTCACCTTTCCTGTGTACTTTGTCTAATAAAGCTTCATCAAATGCTCCAGCTTTTCCCTGAGTGGGGGAGAATTAATACAATTTATCTTTTTTTCTGAGCTTTCTGTTTTCATTATACTTACAGTTAATGATCTATATGGGAAACTGGCAAAAACTAGTGTTTGGGGAAAAATTGGAAGACAGTGAGCAAAATTAGGAGACAACACACTCCTTGCTCTTTAGGAAAGGTTAAAAGTTACACTGTGAAAAGAGTTGGGATATTTAAACCATGATGACTGAAGGCAGGTGCAGATGTTTAGCTTTAATGAGTGATTGCTCCAGCAGTTGCTGGTCCTTGATTGCAACTTAACTGCTGAAGGTGATTTGGTAAGCCCATAGACTTTGGGAAGTGGAAGCATCAAAATGTTGTATGTAGCATCTCTCCTATATGGAAAATAACTTTCAGGCAAGGGGTAGTAGCAAGTCAAGGCTGGCTGTACTACTAAGTCAGTACTGCTTCTTCATGATTGCATGTTCAAGTCTTTAATTCTTCACTGGCTTCTTCAGTGATTTGAGAAATAGAACCAGGTTGGGTTTTTTGGGATCCATCCTCATTTATTGTATCATTGTATCAAAGAAGCATTTCTATGTTATTTCTTTCAAAAACATAGTGAAAACCTAGTGAAAGTCCTAGTGTAAAGTATTTTCAATGTGTTGTAAAGCTAGCTGTCCCATCCATGTATTATATATATTGTAGACCAAAACTCATACAGTTCTCAATTTAAAAACTTAAGAAACAATCACTTTTGCATATATTTTCTGTGTATTCAGATGAGTACATTTTATCTTTCTGAATCATTCCCAGTTATTTTTCTTACTTTCATTTTGAAAATTATATTCTTTCTTCATGTTTAGTTTCATTCCTCATCTGATAACCGTTTACCTTGCTGAAAGCAGCATGTAATGATCTTCTTTCAGTTTTTATATGATTTTTACTGAGGTTAAACAGTTAAAAAACTCTGATAATATTGCAGAATTTTTGTTATTAACAAGCCCGGTCTTATTCTGCTAGTGGAATATAAATAACTAAAACCAAGTAGCATGAGAGACCTAAAAATGAAGAGTTCATGTTAACAAAAAAAAAAAAAAAAAT
>WBNO01000063.1:62259-163049 GCA_013400575.1 Peucedramus taeniatus
TTACAATAAATAAATAAATAAATAAATAAATAAATAAATCTAAGTATCATAATTTGCTTTGATAAACTGACATAAATTTCTGATATTTTTCTTTACCCAGGGAAATTACCGCTTCATGAAACTTTTACTGGCTCGTAGAGGGAACTGGATGCAGAAGGACTTAGAGGATATGACACCATTACATTTAACTACACGTCACAAAAGTCCAAAATGTTTAGCTTTGTTGTTAAAACATATGGCACCTGGAGAAGTGGATACCCAGGACAGAAACAAGGTAAGAGTACTGCTTATTTTAAGACAATTGCTTATTTTAAGATTTGTAACAACTTTAGAAATTGGTTTTACATCAAGCAGTTGTGTGCAAAAAGTTTTTTGTCATAAACTTTTTCTAGGTCTTCAAAGTAGAAATATTAATATTTTCCTGATGTTAATGATGTCAAAGTTCATTGGACTGGCTCCACTGACATTCTTCTTGAGAGTAGTTACAGCAATAGAGGATTCAAAACCCATCCAAGTCTTTCTGTGACATTGTGATCCTTGTTAGAGTCTGCATAGCATGTGCTTATGTTGCTTTTCTTCCTTTGAAAAACCTCACATTTAGAATCTTTTAATGATAAGAGTCACTAGAAAACTGCCTATAATTACAGCAGTCATTCTGGAGAGTTCATGCTGACTTCATGACCATGCTAATTAATTAACAAAGGTATGCATAAACCAGCCAAAACCATTTAGCAACCTTGCCTGTTCAGCAGATTTCCAAGCCAGTATTTAAAGCATTGCCAGATTCCCCACAAAACATGGAACATTTTTCTCCTAGTTCATGTCATGAGTAGTCACAGTAGCAAAAATGGAATTCAGGTTGATGAAGGATGATCTCAGGCACAGAGTCCAACCTGTTTGATCCTGTTGGGCACAGAGCTTTTCCGATTTCCTTGCTGCAACTGTGCACATCAAAATTGTCAAATATAATTCCTGAACATGAGGGAGAAAAAGTGTCTTTTACATCTGCTTCCATGTAACTGACTGGAACTGGTTGTAGGTGAGAGAAGTCAGTGAACCAAGGCTATGTTGGCCTTCTGGTAACCAAAACTTTCTGCTTTCATTGTAACTGTCAGTTTCCAGGAATACTGGTGAGCTCCATTTAATAAATAACTTTCATTAATTTAGTACAAATTTTTAGTGGTACAAGGCTGTGGTGGCACTTTGTGGAGCCCTTCTTCCGTGAGTGACAAGTAGAAAAAAAAGCTCTGCTATCTTATTGTTGTTACCATGGTACTAAAGCTAACAGCTGGCAGCAACGAACACAAATAGGCTCCTTTTTGCCTTCTTCCTTCACACAGAAGTTAAGGATATGATAGTGAACATTCCAGGTCACTGTTTAAGGATGCTAATCCAGGGTGTTGTACTTCTATACACAAATGTCCTGTAGGAGTTATTTCTCTGTTTCCAATCAAAGCGCCAGGTAATGTTCAGTAGGGGTGAGGTAAAAGAGCTGGGAAAAAAAAAATCATTCTTTATCTTATAACTCTCTGTTACTTGGCAATTGGGAGAGGTGTGTCTGGTAAATGAAATACTTGTTAATATGCCAATGTTTTGCTGGTTAAGAAACCCCCACACATTGGTTTGCTTAGTTATGAACATTGATAAGGCCTGTAAAAAGGCTGTTGGCAGTCAGGAATTTGCAATAGGAGCATGGATTGCCTTTTGAAGTTTTATTGGACTGCCATTGGGCATTAGATACACTAATATTCAACCTCACAATTCTGAGTTTTCACAGACAGTAAAGTCAAAACCTTTGTTCAAGATGGATCCAAGTCCAGTGTCAGAATACAGTGGCACCTTCCCCTAGTGGAGAGTAGTCTCCATCAATCTGTTTTATCCCAACAGAGTTTGAAGTTTAAGAGGGACCGCATTAATCACTGCAGTTGTTCTATAGTGCAGCTCTGGTGCCGAGGCCTGGTTCAGATCATCATTCTAGCTTGGATTTCATTACTTAATACCAGCACAGATATTTTCTCTGGGTCTGAACTGCTGCGCCAAATAGCCATCAGAGCAGTGCTAAGTGGCATGCACATTTTTCTCTTGCCATAGTCCAACAAATCTTCATAAAAAGCAGTTAGTCTCCTACCAAAGATACTTATGTTCCAAGCATTAGGGCTTCTCAGTTTGGATCTTGTATAAGGTGGTGCAGCTTAGACTGAACTCAGACCTCAGCAGCAAAGGTGTGTGCTGATCTGCTCTTTACTAAGGTAAATGGGCCTCTTGTTCAGCTTTGTTTAAAGCCTATTTTCACAGATTTTCAGTTGTCAGCCACCCCAGGTACATGTGCTCAGTTTGTTGTCAGTCCTCTTTATTGAAGTGTAACAAATGCCTGCTTATTTACCCGTTGTTTAAAGCTGGTTTTAGATGACTTCAATTTCCATGTTTCAACAATTTTTCAATGTGCTGTAAAAGCTTGTGAAAATTCTATTGCAGCAAACTGCATTGCATTGGAGTGCCTACTACAATAACCCAGAGCACGTGAAACTTCTCATCAAACATGATTCAAATATTGGAATTCCTGATATTGAAGGAAAAATCCCACTTCACTGGGCAGCTAACAACAAGGACCCTAGTGCAATCCACACAGTGAAATGTATTCTGGTAAGAAAGTCTGCTATATATGTGTATAACACTTTCTGTCCTTACTACTTTCCTCTGATAGAAATATTTTTTTATTCTCTTGAGTTTTCTCATTTTGGTCCACTGACTCTTTGAGAATGAAATAATTTGCTTTTCCTAATATCCAGAACTTTGTAAGAAATAATCATAAATATTTTAGCTCTCTCAAAAAAAGTTTGTTTTGAGTTCTATGGGTGAATGTCTATGCTCTAAGTCTTGTAATGGGGGGAAGAAAGACTTCCAGAAAGTTTTCCTGGATAAAATGGCCAGTCAAATTGCTCATTTCAATTGCATTTTGTGCACTGATTTCTTTGTTATGTGCCTTTCCTTCATTATTTGAAAGTTTATATCTAGTTATCTGTACTGAAAATTTTAGTTTAATTTGGTTTTTCAAGTTGGAATTCTAGGAAATATTTTATGAATTGTCAGTCAGCTCACAATCAGTTTGCTGAGAGACTTTCTATGTAATTTTGTGCATGAATTTAATACTGTTTCCTTGATAGCATATCTTCTCTTCCTGCAATATTTGAGTTTATCTTCTGTCAATGACAGTTATAATGGGTACAATGAAATCATATGCTCAGCTTGATTTTTACCTTGATTTTTATTTTGTGAAAATCTCTAAACTTCACTAACATGGAAAGATACAGAAGCCTCAATTTAAATTTTCTGCCACATTAGAACAATCTTCCTGTATCTTTGTCTTTCAAAGGTCTTTCAGAACTAGACACATAGTGATAGTACTTTAACTGCAAGGACTTGTATGTCTGTCTGCCTGATTAGCTTGCAAGCTGAGAACTTAAATATGAAAATGAAAACTTTCTTTGCTTTTTCCCCAAATCATACTGACAGTCTTACAGTTACTGATACTTTTTTAACTATAAAAATAGTTTTAGAGAAGTTTCCAGCATCAAAGAGATTCTATTGCTGTATTACTGCTGTTTATTCAATATACTTGTAATTTGTATTTATTCAGTATTCCCATCAGCAGGCAAATGTCAGCCACTTCCAGGAAAATGGAAAAAAACCTTCAGCATGCTTAATCATGCTTGGGAAAACAAATGGTGTAGCCATGAACATCCTTCCTGCCCTCTCCCAGTCCCTGAGGTTTTTTGCTAGGCATATTATATGGTGTGAAGTATTGCGTGGGTCAGTTTGTGTCAAATGTCCCAGCTGTGTCCTGTCCCGGTCTCTTGCCAACCCTCAGCCCATTCACTGGGGTAAGCAGGGAGCAGGACATGAAAAAGAGGAATCCATGCTATTCCACAATAGCCAAAACATGGGTGTGTTATTAACAGTTTTAATTACAAATACAAAGCCCACTGCTGCAATGAGAATTGACTCCATCTCAGACAGATAAACTACAAAAGATCAAAGATACTTGTCCCCATACTGAAAGTGTTCTCAAAGATTCTCTTTAGGTAATCCAGAATCATGATCATGTCCAGGTTTTTTGGAGAACTTTTTTGGTTTGTTTGTTTGTTTTTGCTTTGTTTTTGGTTTTTTTTGATCTCTGACAATTAAAAGAATCATAGAGTAGTTTGAGGTGGTAGGAAACCTTTTAAGGTCATCTAGTCCAACTACCCTGCCATGGGCAGGGATATCTTCAACTACATCAGGTTACTCAGGGCCCTGTCCAGCCCTTTCAACTCTTCCAAGGACTGGGGAATCCACAGCTTCTCTGGGCAACCTGTTCCAGTGCCTCATCACCCTCACAGTAGAATTTCTTCTTAATATCCAACCTAAACCTACTCTCAGTTTAAAATCATTCCCACTTGTCCTGTCACTACATGCCCTTGTGAACATTTCCTTCTCCATCTTTCTTGGAGACCCCCTTTAGTTACCTGAAGGCTGCTGTAAGGTCTTCCTGGAGCTTTCCCTTCTGCATGTGAGAACTCTCTCAGCCTCTCTGCAAAGGAGAGGTGCTCCATCCCTCTAATGATCTTGGTGGTCTCCTCTGGACTCACTCCAGATATTGTCTCCTGCTTAGAAATACTTAAAATTAAGGGTCATCTTTCTGTTTGATATTTGTATAGTCCATCAGTTTTGTCAAAATAAACAATTATGAAAAGAGCTCAGCTGAATGCTGAGAAAGTAGGTTGGGTGTGCAGGGGTGACAGGCACAAATTGGTTATATCTGATATTGAAATCCATGAAATACAGCCAAAATTGAACTCGACATATGTAGAAAGTAAACATGTGAAGCAGAGAGAAACTCTAATCTGGAGATCCTCTCATGGTCAACTTCCTTTTCCACCTTTCCAGATTGTGCTTGGTTACATGAAAAACATTGGGGAGATTTAAGGAGAAAAGAACAGAATAAGGTTCCATTACTATGATGGAAGCAGCTGCTTAGTACTGTCTGTCTATTCTGTATCTCTTTTCTTTATTTATTCTTCATGGTAAGAGACATGACATTTGTTTGTACCACACTTTCCATTATTGCCTACAATTCCATTGTTCTAATTGCCACAGAAAAATGCTTAGCTTCTGTTTCTTCTCTGTATTGTGCTTAAAATATTAATACAGTATGACAGTTTAATTATAGCTAACCAAACCCACTTAAAAATCTAAAGAAATTATACTTGTGAATGTAGGGAAAAACAGGCCTAGAAATTTTTTATTTAAGTGGCCGAAAAATTCAAAACATATGAATACTCTTAGACTAGAATATAAATAGTGGCTTTGTCATTGGAGAATCTGTACCATTTTGCAAAAATAACACTTCAGAGTATGGGGATATTTCTTGGCAACATCAATGACTTTAAGACAGGAGTTTTAGGATTAATTTAGGATTAATTTATTTATGATGCCGTGCTTCTGGAAGACTTGAAAATTAGCTGTCAGGATTACATCAGCAAATTGTAAGTGAAGAAGCATTTGTTTTCTTTTTTGTTCATTTTGTTCAAAGACATTTTCCTCTGGTAGACTTAAAATTTCGGTAATTTCTGTGCCTATCATAATTCATGTTTAGCCATTCTTAAAAGTAATTCTCATAAAATGAATTTTTGCAGTAGGCTCTATGCTCCCCCTGCTGAGCTCTATGAGTAGACAAAAAGTAAGCATATAATCAGTTAGCTTTCACTTGAGAATTATTAAAGTTAGGCAACAACATACAAGTTTTTACTGTAGTGGTTCAGGTAAATGCTTTTGAATGCTTATCAAAAGAAGTGTTACAGATGCTTTGATTATTGTGGTTTGTGCGTGTAGCAATGTTAAGTTTGATTGCATTTTTAGTTGAGAGTCATATTTATCAATTTTTTTATGTTTTTAGTGGATTATTTTTATTGTACTGATGGCTACATATATTAGTGAACTCCAGTATGTTTTAAGTATGCTAATTTTTGACTCTAACAAAACATGGCTGACAGTATTGATACCTAATCTAAAACTGATTAAGTTTTTTGTCTGAGATGGGAAACTTAATTAGCATTTAATTAGCATTGGCAGATGCTCAGTTAATGTCCATCATCTTTGAAAAGTCATGCAGACTGGGAAAGGTGCCTGAGGACTGGAGGAAAGCCAGTGTCACTCCAGTGTCTTGAGAAAGGGCCAGAAGGACAACCCAAGAAACTGCAGGTATCACCTCAATCCCTGGAAAGGTGATGGAACAGCCCCTCCTGGATGTCATCTCTAAGCATGTGAAGGAAGGAAGGTTGTTAGTAGTCAACATGGATTCACCAAGGGGAAATCATGCTTGACCAGTAAGAGAGCCTTCTGTGACGGCAGGACTGGCAGGGAAGCTGAGGGAAGATCAGTGGGTGTTGTCTGCCTTGACTTCAGCAAGGCTTTTGACACTGTCTCCTATAGCACTGTCCTAGGTGAGCTCAAGGAGGGTGGGTTCTCTGAGTGGGCAGCAGGTGGGTTGAGGACTGGCTGAATGTCAGAGCTCAGAGGGCTGTGGCGCAGAGTCTGCTTACAGGCCTGTATCTACAAGTGTTCCCCAGAGCTCAGTACTGGGCCCAGTCTTTTTCCATTTGTTCATTAATAACCTGAATGAAGGGAAAGACTTTACCCTCAGCAGGTTTGCTGATGATAAAAAACTGGGAGGAGTGGTTGATACACCACTGTGGTGTGCTGCCAGTCAGTGGCACCTGGGCTGGCCAGAGAGCTGGCCAAAGGGGAGTCTCATCCAAGCTCAACAAAGGCAAACGGAGAGTCCTGCATGGGGGGAGGAATCACACTGTGTATGCTGTAGAAGGACCTGGGGCACAACAGGTTATTCATGAGCCAGGAGTGTGCCCTGGGGGCCAAGAAGGCCATTGGTACCCTGGGGTGCATTAGAAAGAGCATTACCAGCAGGTTGAAGAAGGTGATCTATCAACCTAGAGAGGATCAACCTAGGGATCAACCCTAGTGAAGCCACATCTGAAATGCTGCATCCAGTTCTGGGCTCTCCAGTTCAAGAAGACCAGGAGTTAGTGGGGAGGGTCCAGCTAAGTGCTGCGAAGATGAGGAAGGGTCTGGAGCATCTCTTTTATGAGGAAAAGCTGAGAGAGCTGGGACCAATCAGCCTGGAGAAGACTGAGAGGGGATCTTATCAATGAGAAATACCTTAGGTGTGGATGTCAAGAGGATGGTGCCAGACACTTTTCAGTGATGCTTAGCAACAGGATAAGGGGCAATGGGTACAAACTGAAACATGGAATTCCCATTTGAATATGAAGGAAAGCATCTTTACTGAGATGAAAGGTGACTGAGCATTGGAACAAGCTGCCTGGAGAGGTTGTGGAGTCTTCTTCCCAGGAGATATTTGAAACCCACCTGGACTTCTGTGCAACCTGCTGTGGTTGAACCTGCTGCAGTAGGGGGTTGGACTAGATGATCTCCAGAGATCCTTTCCAACACCAACCATTATCTGACTCTGTGATTTACGTACAGTGTGCAAAGTATGTAGCTCCTTACATCTAGAAAACGTACATTAACCAAATATTAGGAGGTTTAACTTGGCACTGTAAGAAAGTAAACAGTAAGAAACAAAGACTCAGGGCATTGCAGAGTTGAAGTTGTTACTGCTGTATTAATTTAGCCAGATTGCACTTAGAAAATATAGTGAAATATAGCTCTAAATGTTTGGGGGGTTTTGAGGGTTTATTTATCCATTACGTAGAAAATATAGATTGCACAACTTTGGTCAATTAATATTTGCATAGAAACCATAATTCTGGAATTCTTCTTGATTTATTGTTTTCAGTGTTAGGTATTTGATTTCTGTGTAATATTTGCTACACATCAAATAATGCAAATGCAAGTGATTCTACAGCCAATTTGTGTACCTAGTGGAGTCAAAAGGAAAGGGTGCAGTTAGTTTAGTGAAAAAGGGGTCAGGAACTTGCTTTAATGGTCAACAAGCTGCACTTAACACAGTGCCTTGCTCCTCTTTCATATATATATATTGTGATATATAGTGTGACTGTATTTTCAGGAGGATTGCTTTTCTCACTTATCATGGGTTAAAATCCCCTCTAGTGTTGGAAGTTAAAAATCTCAGGACTACATTCCCTTTTAATTCTGCACAGGGTTCCCATGACTTCACTGAATTGTTCTGAATTATTGGAGATAGAAAAGCAGACTCACTCACTCTGGTTTACTTAAACTCTTGTTTTGACAATCTACTTCTACTCTAGATGTTTAGTGTCCTGCGTCCTGAGTTTCTATTGTATTATTGGTTACCACTTTTTTTAGTAATACCTCATTTTTCAGAAAAGTGATGTTTAAAGTTTGTGTTTCATGGGCCTTTATGATATTTGCCATTTGAAGATCTCTTAGATGCTAAGATGATGCTCATTTGTACTTGTTCTACTCTTTTGCCTGAAAAAGAAAGTCACAAAGAGAAATGTGTATAGAAAAACGTTTGAGAGATGAAATTATCATAATACAAAACTATATAGCTAGGGACCTTATGGGAAAGTAATTTAGCATATTTTTTAAGAAAAAGTGATGAAAAGTCGTTATTATTAATGCCTGTGTTACATGATCAAGTGACTAATCATGAAACTTTAAGAGACTTTTTTAATTCAAAATTAAGCCCATTAGAAGTAGATGCATTATTAGAAGTACTCTCTCATTTCTATCCTGTCAGCTAGTGATGTAGGCATCTCCTTTGGAAATACTTTAGGGGTATAAAATGCTAGAAGAATATTATAATGAAAGTAATAAAATTAACTTGTGCAAAAAGGGAAGTGCTGTTGGAGAAAATCTGAAGATGTATATGTCATTTTCAACTTGTAAATCATGTAAGAATTTCTAGTTATTTTCATAAGAGCCAGAGTTAATCTTTTAAAGATCTGTTTAAGGAACTGTGTGCACAGCAGACTGGTAAAACTATGGGGTATGTACCAGAAATCTGGTCTTGTACAATAATTAAGTATAAAAAAGCATTCCATAAGAAATACTTGAAAATAGCCTATACTGTAACAAAAGCATTTGGTTGTAGCACTATATTCTACTGAACAAGGTCAGTGTATCTCTCTGAAAAAGCACCTTTGTAAAGATTATATAGGTTTTCTCTTCAATTTAAATATTCTCAACATTTTGTTGCTTCTTTTATTTTTTAAAGGAAGCTGCACCTACCGAATCTCTGCTGAACTGGCAAGACTATGAAGGACGAACTCCTCTTCACTTTGCTGTTGCAGATGGGAATGTAGCAGTTGTGGATGTCCTGACCTCCTACGAAGGCTGCAATGTGACATCTTATGACAACTTGTTTCGAACTCCCCTCCACTGGGCAGCCTTACTTGGTAAACTGGACAGTGCTGAAGTCGCTCAGTCATTAATTAACTGTACTGTTTAATCTTTGCCTCTGGTTTTTTATTTAATTTCACCCTGGCAGTATGGTAACTAATCTCTTAGAGCATTAAGAGGTTCTGCTCAACCAGAATTAGAAGTTTGTGTGTAGACTGCTTATTTTAGCTTCAGATTAAATTCTAAGCATTGTACAATGCATCATTTCAACAGGTTATGTATGCTGATGATTTAAGAACAATTAGAGTATATTGAGATTATTCTTGCATATGCAGCTTTAATCATAGGTTAAAAACCCCAGATACTCTGGAACAGTTGTGTCTGATGTGGGGTGTGCACAGCCCAGCATGAAAGCAAGACAATCTATGGGAGTGCATGAAGAAAATACCAGAGTTTATTTTTTATCTGAAAAGATAACTTGACTACTATTTCATCTACAGATTTAAGCTAGTACCCTTGTTTGGTCTATATGTAAGATGTTCACATGGGGTTTGCAGGGTGCCTGAGGGAGCTGAGCTGCTTCACAATGCAGAGTGGTTGATGGTGGCATCATGAGTCACACACTCACTTTCAGCCTATTGTGATGTACTGCAATTTGTATCTGCCTGGTTAAGTGGATTTATGATTTTATTATCTAGTTTTTATTAAACTACCCCTCACAAACTAAATAAGGGGCTTAAGAAGATACCCACAAAGAAAATGCAGGTACTCTGATAATGCCAGCACAAGTAAACAACCAAAAATGGCAGAGTTGACACTTCTAGTACAAACTCTTCATCAGACATGCTATGACAATCTAATCAGGTCTGACAATGGGTTTTATTTGTATAGAGTTTTTCTCTGTTTAGATTGTTACTCTGAGACTCAGATGCTCTGTAAGTTGTAACCTTGCATATGTGAATTTTGATTTGTATTTAAAAAGCTGGATCCTTGCAAAACAAGTTAAAACAAGATTAAGTGTAAATAGTCTAAATGCAGGGAAACACAACCCGTAAAAAGACAGACACAAAAATAATATGATTTAGAAAATTTACCTCCTATTTCCATTCAGGAGGAAAAAATCACCACTGGATAAAAGAATCTTCAAACAGTCTCTGTCCCCTTTTAACAGGCTTCATCCCAATGATCCATTGGGACGCTGCAGACAAAGAATGCCAATATAAGAATCAGATGTTCACTGGAACAAATTACTGCAGCTCCAGTGGCACTATACATGCAGTTTGATTATGTTTATTAAAAACAAAAAAGAGGGAAGGATGTCCTCAAATTTGTATATTTGTAGGGATATTGAATTTTAACAGAGAAATTGTGAAGCATTTTAAGTGTCATAGGATCCGTTTTCTAAAGAAATAGTCATTGTTACTTGGTTCTGTCCAAGAAGCAAAATTTATTGTGTTTTGAAATTGATTGTATTTAAGAGAGGAGTTTTGTCTGTTGGAAAAATGGATTGTCTAATCAATGTAGAATAAAGGGGGAAGATGTGCCAAAACCTCCAGACTATTTTGTGTACCTGATGAGGTCTCTAGGTGGCATATGCTCTTTGGGAATTTCTGGTTAGTAAATCATTATTAATTTCCAGGGATTTGGTTTTAAGTTGAAGGTAATGTTCTATGTAGGTCTTAGAGTAAGATGTTACTATGTAAGTTATCAGCAGGAGATTTAAAGCAGTGCAGGGATGCTGCCACAAGTTTTCTTGGATGTGATAGATTGCATGTGACTGCACCTTATGGACATTGTTGCTCCTCTTACCTTTTCCTTTTGCTTAGATAAAAGTCTCACCCGAGATACATCTCTGCTAAATAAAAATACAACAGAAGTGACAGTTCTTGACCTCAAGAAATGAGTTTTAATCTTTACATTAATGTCCAAGCAAGATCCACCTTTGCACCTATTTCTTTATTGTTGCACCCAATACAATTTTTTTTTCAACTCCCTCAAGCCTTATTCTCATAGATAATTTAGCTAGACTCTGTCCTGATCATGGAGTTAGGTTCCCTTTTTCTAGTTGTCTGCCCTGAAAGTTCAGGCTTTTTTTTTTTCAGGCTCAGTACTCCTAAGGTTTTTCTGCTAGGATTTCACTCCAAAGCAACTTCTTCCAGTGAGCCTCAATTTACTTCTTATAGTCTTCAGGTGGGAATAGCATAGCAACATTATATCTCTTCTTTCTGCCTTTTTTTTTTTTTGTTGCAGGAAGGGACAGAATAATGTGATGTTCTATATCCAGTCTTCTCTCAATGGCTAACAAGAAAGAGGAACCTTCCTGCACGCCCTAAGGCCCCTAGAAAGAAAAAATGCTCACAAAACTCTTCATCCTTTTTGACCCAAGTTATCATTTTCTATCATTTCTGATACTTTCGTACATATAAGTTCTCAAAGTGCCATTGTGCCATTTCACAAAAGAGGTTCTACCTAGTCCTCCATGTCTTTTGGTTTTTAAGAGCTACAGACCACAACTGTATCACGGCTTCGTTCTGTAATTGTTGGTGTTTTCATTAAAAATAGTCTACTGCTAGCAGGAAGGTTTACCTGCCTTTTTATTTATTCTAAAGTGATTCAAGACAACTGTGCAAAAGTAACAATCTGCAAAATTGATTGCTTTTCTGACATATGAGGTACTGGAGGTTTTCACCTGTAAAATCAGAGTGATTTTTTAGTATTGCTTAAAATACAAAATCATTAAGATACTCTGTGAGCTGCATATGCCAACAGAAACAAGTATATGAACGGACTGGTTTGCTTTAGTTGCAATATACTCTATTTTCTTTGTTTTCCTGTCTGTGAAGTGAATATAAAGTTTACCCATCCTCCAAGTGTTGTGATTTTAATGTCAAAATATTTTAATCTGTTTTTATGGAAGGAGTGGTGTGTGAGCTTGTTTTTAGCAGCTGGTAGTAGACTAGCCTCTGATTCTGCTATTCATTCTCAGATGAAATTTTGGTTAAATAAAACCTAAGTGAAGAATATACACTTGGTTTCTGTAAAACAATATGATGTATGATGAAGTTGTCAACATTGGTTTAGCTTGTCTTTTAATGCAGATGGACAAATGCTCATTATCATCAGCCTATGCTCACTTTACTGTTTCTGACTGACCTGTCACTCAAATGCAGCATTTCAACTGAGTTATTATAAGCTTTTTCTGGAAATATTTAACCAATTCATTACAAAGTTAATATCATAGCTATCTGGCCTGTTAATGCTGTTTTGTTTTCTTTAGGGAAAAGCTCTTAGTAATTTCTGTTAAAAGAGTTTTTGTATTTGTAAGTCATTCTGATTTATAGATGCCCCCCATAAATGACAATATGGCACTGGAGCACTAGTGGGAAGAAAGTACATGCCAGGCTTAATAGTTCAAATATCAAGTCTTATGTTTCTCTCTTACATTTAAACTATAATGGCTACAACACAAATATGTGACTATTTAGCAAAGTCTGTTCATTTTCTTCTGTTTTGTTTGAGTTTAGGTTTTCCATTTGTCAGCAGTGTTTTTTTTTTACCTTTTTAACTACGCTTTTTTACTGACTTTAGGATTTGATACAAATTTATTTTTGTTATATCATTTTCTTCAGGTCATGCACAAATTGTCCATCTCTTACTAGAAAGAAATAAGTTTGGAACTATCCCATCTGACAGTCAAGGTGCAACACCCCTACATTATGCAGCGCAGAGCAACTTTGCTGTAAGTAGAACACACCCTAAATGTGAAGTAAACATATTCTGCTGAAGTCTTTATAGTTTAGCAGAGTGTTTGAGTTGTTTTTGAAATAATATAAACACAGTGTTGTTGGCATGAGTTAATTCAGAGCTCTCCTACTTATGTGATACAAATGTGGTTAATTTCAAACTATTAAAACATAGATGTACAAAAAGTAACTTTCTGTACAATAAAAGGTCCTTTGAGCTATATGTTTGCATCACAAAACACAATAGTCATTCAGTTACTTCAAGAGAAAGTAGAATGACACCTAGTATTTCACAGTGCTTTCAGGTTTTAGGGCTCATTATAATGAAATCTAAGCAGTTATGAGGTATCTAGAGTAAGATGACCTGTAGGAGTATTTGCACAGCTGCTGCAGGACCAGTCAAACCAGTCTTTGCATTCAAGAAGGTAATTAATTTATTAATATTTGGTATTATAAATGAACTGTTGTCTCGTGAAGCACAGCTAAAGAGTTGAGTGCCTTTTGTCATAATTCTTCAGGAACACTATATTAGTTAGATTTTTAAAAACATGTTTTAAACTCAGACAACAAAGAATGTTGGTTTCTCAGACAGTTTAATTCTTATTCTTTGGTATAATAGGTAATTTTTTTTCCAGAGCAAGATCAGATACAGTTGAGCCAAGTAGAAAACTCAGCACTTCAATGATTGCCAGTCACAGATGTTGCAGAAGTAGTTCTCAAGCACTGGAAATTAAGAAGGCTTTTCTTAAGCTCCTTTACCTCTCATAGTTTTCATATCCTCCCTTTACAGAAAGAATTATTTAGTGCCTAATTAATGTAGTAATTATGTAGTCCACATTGCAACATTTTCTTAGCAGGGATAGTAATTTGGGTCTTTCCTTCATACCTACATGTTAACAAGGAAAATAAAAAAGGAGGATTTAAATGCCCTTGAGTATAATTCAAGTTAACAAATCTAGAAGTAGTATTGAAAGAGGGAACAGACCAATATCTCTGCTCCCTTGTGAGAGTGAGTTTTGGGGCTTTTTTGGAGGTAGTCTTACTAAGACCCTCCAGATATTTTTTAAATTCAGTCTTTTATTGAAGCATATCTCTCTGAGTAATCCTCACTTTAAGGAATTTTTTGTTGATGCTGTTTTTTTTTCGATTTAGAGCTGTGTACAATTTGGGCCTAGCTCACACATTTAAAATATTTGTGTTGTAAAAGCCTTTCTTTCATGTTTGTGTTAGACTCATAGAAAAAAAAGGTTTTATTTACCATCTGGTGATTATCTCCACATTCTTTTACCTTGTTGTTTTGGTTTTTTTTTTCTTTTCTATATTGATGTATTCCTAAAAGGATTTTTCATACTGGCTTTCTTTCCCTGGGCTTGATTCAGTTGAATGAAACATCTTCATTATGTTGCTGCCTTTTGATCCCATCACCCAACCAAACTGTGATATCATCTGTGTTTTAAGGGGAAGTCAAGTACATGATGGAATCAGACATTCTTTTGTAATCTTGTGTACTTACAATGAATGTACTGTTTCCCATCTTACATGAAAAATTACACACGAGAGTTTCATTCAGATCTGCAAGCCTCTTGTAGCTGGTGATGTGCTCCTGGTGATTAGGATTATTTAGCTGGTGATTTAGGCCCCTGCTTAAGTTATGTCTGGAGTCTGTTTTCACCAGTCCAGTTGTTTCTGAGCATCACTATTTGCTTTTTTATCTCCTTTAGATGCATATCATTGAGTAATTCCTACCACTGTACTCCATATACATGGTCAAGCAACTGAGTGGAGATACATCCATGTTTATTCTGGCAGTAGCATCTCTATACTCATGGTTTGAGAGCCACATTGTTGCTCTATTCAGTCTGCCCAGCTTTGGTTAGGTGGTGTTTTTCTCAGTAAAAATGTGATGTTTCTTAGTCCCTAACAAGAAGGAAGTTTGTTCTTTTGTGTTTACAGTAAATGTTTGCATGGCTTTCAGTTTTATTAGCTTTGATATTTTGTTCTTTGCTCTGTTTCTCTATGGGTTACTTACTATAATATGACATTTTTGGTTTTTTTAAAGACTGAAGAAATTTAGCCAGCTGTTTAATTTATGTGAAGAATTTGTTCCCTGAGGCTAGCTTATCCCCACTTACTATAGACAGGAAAAGTTCTGGAAGAAGCGACATTACCCAATATAAACAACCACATTTAAATATCTTGGGTGTCCCAAGGAGCTCCCAAGAAACTCTGCTATTTAAGCTTTTGAACTTCATGTGTGAAAAAAGATCGGAGAACCTTTATTTCCAGATCACAGAATATTCTGAGTGGGAAGGGACCCACAAGGATCAAGTCCAGCTCTTAAGTGAATGCCCCAAACAGAGATTGAACCCTGGTTTTATTAACACCACACTCTAACCAACTGAGCTAAGATGCTCTCTTCGTATTGATTTTAGTATGCAGAACTAATTTTTTTTTTTCTGGATTTTCCCAGAGGTGTTCAAAACAATGTACTTTCCTTTCATGTATTTATACAGATTGATCTAGTAAAAGAAATGTGGATACCCCTGTCTTATTTTTAAAAATAATATGTTTAAAATTTTCAAAAATAATATGTAGTATTTTTCAGTTTCCTGATAGCACAGAATTAAATGTTTCATGTTTAGCTCTCTCTTTTACTGTTATTTTTCAGCTTTGTTGTTTTTTATGTCATTTCCTCCACTTTTTTTTAGTAGTGTTAGAATACATGTGCTCTTTCATAACAAAATACATGTAGAATTAAACTGATGCTTATATTTCCTGATTTGTTAATTATCCTGATGTAATTTAATTTTGTTTTGTGTTCAAGTTGTGGTAAATTAATTTTGGAAAATAATGCTTATAGTACTGTGGGATTTTCTTCTACTGTTTCCAATGAAAATCTGTAGGAAAGAAATAGTAATTGAAAGAAGCGTTGCTTTGCCAAAACTTAGTGGAAAAATAAAATATTTGTGTTTTTTAGAATATGTGCCTCAGTATTGAAGAAGTGCAGCCTTTGCAGTGCTTTTCCCTCTGCAGCATTTCCAGCAGGGCAGAGCCCTGGGAGGGCGCTGAGTTTCTGGCCTAATGAGAGGCTGTTTGTGTCTGAGATGTGGTGGTGGTCAGTGTGAGTACACAGAGATAGAAACTCATGCTGGGTTTGTGTGGAAAGCTTTAAGCTTCCATCTCTCCTTGCTTCTGGCTGGACTTTTTCACAATAAACTGCTAGTTCAGACCTAAATTCACAAAGCTGTAAGGATCCTAGATCAGTAGCATAAGATAAATGAGACATTTCTTCTTTCTTTAGAGGGATGAAGTAGTAAGTAGCAGTGAAAAAACAAATCCAAATTGATCAATGGTACTTAGGCATTCAAACACCTTCGTGATTAAAACTGAGTTATTTTTATATCTTTTTAGAGCTATTGTGGGGTCGTACTGAGGAAAGGCTAAGATAGAGTTTAATAATAAAATATGAATATAAAGTAAAATATGAAAACAGTCAAAATATGCTTTCTCAGGTTTTTATTGGCTAGCCTACCAGTGACTCATATCAAATGTTTCCCAGCTGTTACATACATGGCCTTTTAAGGCATTAGATAGAAAAGGGAAAATCTTCCTTTTTATTCTTTTTCTAATAGTTGTGATTTTCTCTCCCTTCCTCTCCTGGTTGACTCATTAGGAATCTAGCAGCAGGTTAAACAAGTGGACTTGTTTGCTGACAGCTTAACACAAACATAGCATTTAAAGAAGTAATTATTTTTTGCCTTGATTTGAGATTTTAGTTTAACAGTTACAGTGGAAAGACTGGACTCAGGTGGAAGGATTTCCTTAATATTTTCTGAAATATAGTATTTCAGTAATTAATAACCTGATGAAGTTATTAAACATTAGGAAATATGTCTATGTTGACCCTTTTTTTTTAACAGTCAAAATATTAGAGATAGGCAAAGTAAAATATTTGCATGTGTGGTTGTTTTTATAATTGGAGAAAAAAAATATATTGGGAAAATATTTTGAAATAACAATGTTTTCGGGATAGGTTTAGATTGGGCATCAGAAGGAGTTTCTTCACAGAAAGGCTGATGGAATGTTGGAATGGGCTGCCCAGGGAGGTGGTGGAGTCACTGTCCCTGAAGGTATTTAAGGAAAGATTGGATATGGCACTCAGTGCCATGGTCTGTTTGACACAGTGACATTGGGTCATTGGTTGGACTCGATGATCTCAGAGGTCTTTTCCAACCTAAAGAATTCTGTAATTTTTTCATCACAGTATTGCAGTCATGTTTGGATAAACCCATGACATTTTTCCCATTGCCTTCTTCACAGAGACTGCAGTGTCTTCTGCTTCCTTGTGACGAGCACATCGTATATGACACTGAAAGGAAAAAAGTGTTAAATGACAGTGTTAAACTCATAGTTAAGGATGCACCATGATCATTGGCAAGGGAAAAGGCATAGCAGAAGATACAGTGTTCCTGTTGAGCAGTTACTCTTTATAAACATAAAAGGAAAAATGAAGCTTTGATTCGCTTCATAAACAGCTACATGAGACAATGGTTTCTTGTTGTTGCAGATTCCTTTTAATGTTAATTTCAACAGTATGTCTTTTCAGGAAACAGTTGAAGTATTTTTGAAACATCCTTCTGTAAAAGATGACTCAGATCTTGAGGGAAGAACGTCCTTCATGTGGGCAGCTGGCAAAGGCAGTGATGATGTCATTAGGACTATGCTGACTTTAAAATTGGACATTGATATCAATATGACAGATAAATACGCCGGCACAGGTAAGATGCTTTACAGTAAAGAGCCACTACGTGTTTCCAATCTGTGTGATTTCAACCAAGTGGAAACATTGACAGAATCTATATTAATGTTTTTCTAAATGTGTAATCCTGAAAACATTTCTGCATTAGTTTGATTATATATGTGAGTCAATTCTTTGCCTTATTGTGGGAAAGAAACAAGCCTTTTCTGCACAGATTGGAACAGTTCATTTGAAATGTAGCAAGATGAAATGTACTGCAATGCTATTTAGATAGTTCTGTAATCCTGTGAAAGGAAGAGCTGTTCTGGAATTTGAAGAATAAAATGAAACATAGTTGCATAAAAAGCTGTTCCTGAAAATGCCTGTTCAAAAATGTGTTTGACGGTACACAAATACTTTGAAACAATATGGAGCAAATTAACCACTGAAGTAGCTAAATTATCATCATGAAAATAATTCCATAGTTATTTTTAAAGATAATTAAATAAAGATTAGAGCTATTGCACTTCTGTTGTCCAAACAAGAGATCGAATTTGATAACCCCCAAATTTATCATCCTGTTACCTGCCTGAAACAAAAGATAAGTAGGCAACACAGTGTTTCAGGATTCAAGTGTGCAATTAATGAAATATAGAATTTCCTGTAGTAACTAGGAAATCATCTTCTTTAAGGAAAAAAAAAAGAATATTTTCGTTAGAAATATTGTACCTAGTGCTTTCTACAAAAACAGAACAACAGTTCTGACAGGTGAGAGAGACAAGTATTGAGGTGTTTATGTATTCAAAGATGTTGGAAATTTAGGAAAAGTAGTTGAGGTGTATAATATGCTGATGGCATCTGAATGAAAAAGCAGGAGAATGTGGATATATTTGGTATAAATATGGAGGGGTTTGATAGCAGGACTTCAGGGTAAGCTGTGTATAGGGAGATCAGGAACTACCCAATGCCAAATGCAGTCACAGAGTTAGAAGTGCAAAATATGTATGTCAGGGTTGTGTGGTTCAGCATTTGAAACTTAGTATGCATCAATATTGAATTTTTAAAGTTTTCTTTGATGATATGCTGGATCTTAACAAAAAGCAATTTACAGTTAACATAAAACTCTGTTTAAATATCTAAATTTTTGGTTTTCTTACAATGTAACACACACTAAATACATCAGTCTTTCCAAGTTGTGATAGTTTGAAATTTTTGAGTGTAAGAAATAATGCAACAAATAAAATCTCAATCTTCATATTTGATGAAGAAATACAAACGAAATATTCTACAATTTTAGTCTTATTTCATCTTTTATCAGTCTCACCTACACTTGCTACTTTGTGACGGTTCCCTTTCAGATACCTCTCAGTATTTGTTTCAGACCTTAAGGTAAAGCAATATTGTTGTTACTGTGCAAACCTCCTTACAAAGGGTTTTTTTTCTTTGCGGGCAGTAATCAGTAATCACATACTGTGTTTCTGAAATTACTCAGGTGCGGATTTCATGCTTGAATAATTCAGGTGGTTGGGTTTATTATCTTTCAGTCTTAAACCTTTCCTAGCGGTGATATGTAATCACCTTTTAATCTCAGTTTCCTTGTAGGGCTTTTAATCCAAGGAAATGAATGGATTTTCCATTTGCTTGAGAGTGCCGCTGTGTAGAACGCAGGAACAGTCTGGAAGTGGGGAGCTGCGCTGCTGAGCAGCCCGAGCTGCACCATTGTGCCAGAGAGTGCATGGCATGGCTTTATTATAGCGAGCTCTAAGCATAAAAGGAAGCCCACCAGTAAATCACTCTCTGATTTATTTATTTTTTTTCTTCCCAAAGGGCTTTAATCATTCCCAAGTTTTCGTGAGGGAAAGGCAGTGTTGCGCTCGGACAGGCAACTATGCACTAATAGAAAATAGCGCACATGCCTCCGTGCCTGGGATACAGTTGCTGAGCAGAGTTCAAGGCTGTGTTTTTCTGACTTTTGTGTGCAGACTCAGTTCAGCTCGGTTGTAATGTTGCGTTAACGCAGCCCTTTGCATTTACTCAAAAAGAGCAAGCTCTCCATTGAGCTCTGCTAGAACATCGAGACTCTGGGCATTGTGTAGGAGAATGACACCAAGGGAAAGGAATTTCCCTCCTCTCAGAGATCAGCGCTGCAGGAGCATTACAGGGGCAGCTTTATAGCTCTGCCGTCACTGCGCACAATGGAGAGGGCTCTGTCTGTCGGCTGAACAAAGGGCCCATTGTGACCAGCTGGCTGAAGAATCTCTTCAGTCACCGTGACTCCATCACAGAAAATTTGGCTTACAAGAAAATATTGAGCACAAAGTGCGAAACAAGATGCCTGCGTCAGAATGAGTGATGGGGGGGAGAACTGGCCAAGCTGACACAGCAGCTCTTTTTCTATTGTATTGTTACACACACCCCATGTGTCATCTGATGGAGTGGTTTACTGCCTTTGGTTTCATAAGGGATTCAGGACAAAAACCAGAACCTAGAGTTTATTGTGAGGTCAGACCATGAAAACCAGGCCCATCCAAATGTACGACGCGGCAGGGATCTCATTCTTGTCCAATTCCTACTGATAGCCACCCACTCGCAGTGGCTGCTGCACAGGCACTCACTTTTCACGAGCGCAAGGAGCTCTGCTAAGCTTTCAGGCTGCTGCACTTAAACTTAAATCAGCGTCCTCTCAAAGGCACGATTTCAATTTTCACTCCTCAGAGTGTCTCTGGCTCTGACCCCAGTGCTTAGTCCGTGTCACAATGTTACTATTGCTTATTTTGTGACTGTTTTAAGGCAGCGCACACCAGCTGGATTCGGGTCAATGGCAACATGAAAAACCTGAGTATTTCAGTAGGGCCTGTGTAACAGGTTGTACTGGGTTACTGTCTCATATGCTGGTACTACTGGTTGTTAACAGTAGCTGGCAAATACAAAAATGCTGGTTTTATATTCTGCCTATGGTTCAAGAAGCTGCTCCTTCTAATGCTGGTCTTAGTGTTGGGTCCTGACCCTGTCTGTTTTAATATTAAACAAATGCAGACATGTAGGTAGTGTTTACAGCTCCACATTTTGCATGCATGAGCAGATTCAGTTCTCACTAAGCATGAATATTTCTGAAATTTCATGGGGAAATATGAATTCACTTTATTAAATGCACGCTTATAAACTGCATTGTTTTGTGGTTTTATTCTATATTATTTTCATTTTATTGTCTGTAATATATTCTACATTTAAGGCAGCATGAGAATGTAGATTGTCTGATTTGACTGCTGACTGTAGGAAATAACCCAAAGCACTTTGAAGTCAAAGTGCAAGTGAAACCACCAATACATGTGTTCTCCACTGGTTTGAAATCTCATTGCTCTGTGCAGTTCTTCTTTCCTTCAAAAAAACCTGTGAACTGGTCATCCACAGCTCTGGCTGACAGTGCCTGCAGGATGCTGTGTTAGGCAAAAGTAACTCCAGTTACAGGACACCACATCTTTACATGAGTTCTGAAGTATCTGAAGTAGCAGCATCTGGTCTTTCTGTAATCTTTTTCTTCTTCTTGAATAATGCAGGGATGCTGGAGATACTGTACAAGATATGATGGTCTTGCTACATAATTTCATATAAAATTTTCTCCAAGTAATTCTGAAACAAAAAAAGGGGGCAAGGAGGAGTAGGAACAGCTGGGTGGTTTTCTGAAGTTAGCTTTAATTGAGGCAACTTTGCTTACTTGAAAGAAAAAAAGTCATTTTCAAGAAAGCATTGAAGAAATAATGAAAGCTATCTTTCACTGATGATGAGCAATCTCAGAAATGCCACAAAACAGGCAGAAGTAAATCGTGTTATGTTCTCTTAATCAGAAGCTGCTGTTCTTCCACAAATCCTCACTATAAGCCAATCTTGGTGGTGTTAAATGTAAAATTTCTATTTGAGCAAGTTAGAAACACCTTTCAGGGCTAATAGTTTTTCTGCTTGTTTTCTTGCTTGTATGGCAAGAATATGTTGTTACATCATCGCTTCCTCAGTTCCTTAAGGTTGAAAAGTACTTTTTCCACCAAAATAGTTGTAATTAATTTTTATTTTGACTGTTCTTATTGTGGACCTCTAAAGCTCATGGTATTATGGTTTCTTTTTCCCTACTACTTTATTCTTCCAGCATTACACGCTGCTGCCCTTTCTGGCCACGTCAGCACAGTGAAACTGCTGCTGGAGCACAAGGCACAGGTAGATGCTCTGGATGTGATGAAACACACCCCACTCTTCCGAGCCTGTGAGATGGGGCACAAGGAAGTGATTCAAACACTCATTAAAGGTCAGCTCTCAGGGCTTTACAGACCTGTTCAAGAGTTCTGCTGCTGCTGCTTCCTGTGGGAATGGGAAATAAACAGCTGAGCAAGAGGTGGGCTAGGAAATTGCTTCCCTAAGGCAGGTTTTGTTTGTAAGTTCCCCTTGTGAAATAGCCTTAGTGAATCTAAAAGATTATCGGTGTTGTGCAGAAATGGCTAGAAGTGTTAAATACAAAACTTTCAAAATTGGGATTGTTCTTTTCACAGCTCATTTCTGCTCAAGCCTTTGCAAGTACATTCAGTCTCTCAAACCAACTCTTCCCCCAAGTCCTTTCTTTCTTTTGTTTTTGTTTGTTTGTTTTTTTTCCTAGTAAATAAGCCCAAATTAAGCTTTCTTCACTTCTGTGAAAAACCATTTTTAGGGTTCTTTGAAGACTTTTTATGTGAGTCTTTATTTTTTTAATATAGATAGATATCAAAAGTCCTATATCATTAATCTTTTCTTCTGGTTGTTTTTTTAAAGCAATATTTTGTTTGTAGACAGAAATAGGATTTAACAAAGTACACAGTTTTAGATAATTGTAAAATATCTGCTGAAGTGTCAAGAAGTGCAGTGAAACAACAGTGGCATCTTAGATGCAAAATTCTGTCATTTTAGCTTCCCAGAAACATCTCCTTCCTACTTCAGACATTATTCCACTTATGGATAGATGAAGTATCCAGGCTAAATTTTGCAAGTTTTCCATCAACCAGCTTTTCTTACTGAAAAGTGTTCTTCCTTCCATGATCTGCTGGGCATATTTTAACCTCCTGTTAAGCTCTTGCCCCCCACTCCCTATGCCATTTAGCTTTTGTAGATGCAAGAGGCTTGGCTATCAGAATCTGAGTTGTGTTTAATTAAATATTTAATGATATAGAGAGTCATTGTTGCTGGTTGGTTCAAGTTCTTGCATTTGTGGAGTTTTACTTTTGTATTTTTTACATCTTGCAAGAATTTTTACATGTTGCAAGAACATATAGAGACATTAATTATCTGCATAAAAGAGTCTTAGCATGCATTTAAAAAATAAGCTTATTAAAAAAATTATTATTACATTGTGAATATTTTATCTTGTCTGCTTTAGATATCTAAAAAGACATTTAATCTGAAATCTAATTTTTAGAAGTTATGTTGTTGTTAAGAAAGAAGGGTTCTACTGACAATTCATAGACCTGAAACAAATAAAATAGGTTTTTCATAGGCAATTGATAAGTCTGGATATTCTGAAGCATATTAGAGGACAATCAGGAGATGGTAAAAAAGTTAGATGCCTGACCCTCTTTGAAAATATTTCATTCCAAATTAATTTTGATTTAAGTTTAAGGATTTCAGTAACAAAATTGAAGTTACTTTCCAAAATACTTCTCTGAATTGTCAGTTTATGAAATAAGTTCTAGTTGAACATAAACTCACTCTTTTCTTAGCATTCAATTATTTTCTTTTTGTGGTCAAAAATGTATTTGTTTTTACAGGAGGAGCAAGAGTAGATTTGGTTGACCAGGACGGGCATTCACCCCTTCATTGGGCAGCCCTGGGAGGAAATGCTGACGTGTGCCAAATCCTGATAGAAAATAAAATCAATCCTAATGTGCAGGATTATGCAGGTAGAACCCCTCTGCAGTGTGCTGCTTATGGAGGTTACATTAACTGCATGGTAGTGTTGCTGGAAAACAATGCAGATCCAAATATTCAGGATAAAGAGGTATGTTGTTCTTCTTCACTGAGGTATATCATTAACTTTAGAATAACCATAAATCAAAACATTTTCCTTTTCTTCAAGGTCATTCTCTTTTCCAGGACATAGAAACATCTGAGCTGCTGTTTGTCACAAAAGGAAATGCATCCTGATGTCATTTTCCCTATGCCTTCACTTCTAAAATCTTGAAAGAAAAGTAGTATTTTAATATGTAGCATGAATTGAAGATTGGTATTTTTCCACATCACTTTTGGTTTTTCCTTATCAAAGTGTGATCATATGAGGAGTCATATTAATGATCTGATTTCTTCTATCATTCCTTATTAACAGCTGACATGGGAATGTGATTTTAGTCTGTTCTCCAGCATACAGAGAGACAGAGAGCAAGTAAGAAAGTAAGGTGAATGCAAGTGAAATTGCACAATAACTGCTTCAATTACTTGTCCACATTAAGAACCCACATATGTATCACTCTTTCAGGTGAAAAAAAAAAAAACCAAAAAAACAAAAAACAAAAAACAACTGATTGGTTTTTATGTTTTTTTGTGCCATTATTTATTTGATAATTGAAATTAGGAGCCAGAATAATTGTGCAACCTATAACAGATTTCTTTGTTATGTGACCTAATTTCTCAGAAGTCAGTAGAACCTCATCAGTCAAAAGAGCTTCACCCAATTCATTGAAATTTTCTGTAGCTATTTGTTGTAGGGCATAGATAATTCCAGGTAATGGAAATGTGGTTTTCATTATGAGTTCTACAGACCATGCTGTACATCTTTTGCAAAGAAAGCAACTCTAAGGCTAGTCTTCTAATGTTGCTTTTCAGCTGTTTTAGGTGAAAAAACACTGGTGTTGAAATCCTATTAAAAGAAAATTAATTTTTAAAGTGCTATGTTCTTCTTATTTTAATAAGGAAGTTTATGTAGAAGAACTGTTTGTTCTTCATGTCCAGAAAAGCATTGAATTACACTATGATTTATGACTTTTATTGTGGCATGGTACAGTTTGAGGGTAATGTTTATTTTTGTTCTGTTCTATTGTTTTACAGGGCAGAACTGCCCTGCACTGGCTCTGTAACAATGGCTACCTTGATGCTATAAAGTTGCTGCTGGGCTTTGATGCTTTCCCCAATCACATGGAGAACAGCGAGGAGAGGTACTGCTTGTCTCAAGGTGTTGTTTTTTAATTGTGCCAAAGCACTGCCTTCCACTTAAATGTTAAATGTTCAGATGCTGCAAGAGAATCCTCATCTTGTATCTCCAAGGAGTGCTGTAACCCTGGGCTTCAGCACAAGCAGCTTTTCTAATGTGAAAGTTCCCTTCTTTAACTAAGACATTGCAACTTCGGCTTTCATACATCTGAACCACCTTCTGGAAACATTTACTCACTCTAGTCTTGTTGGAAATTTAAAGATCTTTCTCATTTATATGGAGTTGATGGACAAAGGATGAAAAGGCAGTTCTACTGCTGTTGGAATTTTATATTTGATACAAATACAGCAAGAAGAAAGAAAATGGGAGAAATGTAATGTTATGTTTTAAAATGTTGATTACAAAGTACCTGATGGTTACCTGTATTCTAAAGGCCTGGTTTTAAAAAAAAATCTCCTATAATCATAAAGAGACAGCACATTTGCATCTCTATTCTTTGTCTTTCGTTGACATATAAATAATAGATTTTTAAAAGTGATTTGGGTTGTGGAGTTTGAATTAGTCACCTGACCATGAAGATAATTACTATTAGCAGAAATTTCTAATGCCTTTTTTTAGAGTAGATGACCTCCTCATAATTACAAGATTATGAACAGCATGCCATATAAATTCGAATATTTCAGCATTTTAAATAACTTAAGGCTTTTGCAACCTCATCTTTCAATTTGAGACTTCTGTACTTAACCCCAGGTTTTAATTGCTTTCTACCCCTATCATTTATCTTTCGTTCTCCACTCTAAACCACTCAGATCTCTCTCCCTTTTCTGTTCTTATTTATTCTTGAGAAACACAAATGAAAGTATAACTAGTTTCTAATTAAGTAGTGTCAAGGCTCTCTTTAGTAATTTTTGATAGAAAATTGAATAAACAGTTTTAATTAAATTACTTTTAATAAGTAAGATTAAAAGCCACAATTTTTCCAGATTGGAGACTGCTGTTATCCTTACTTTGTAGAAATGTACTTATGATGCTCAAATGTCAAGAAAAGACCTTAGCTGTGGTTTATCACAGTTGTTCAGATAGTATATATTTTTGTTTCCCTTCTGGAATTAATATATATTTAATGTGTAAATCTAGATTACTCAAAATACAGCTAGCAGTATTCCAAATGTCTGCTGATAAGCACTAGTGCGTGTGCAGAACAAGAGATCCCCAGTATTTCTAGATGGAGCAATCTTTAAATATAATTCTCCTAAAATACATATAAAATTGCATACTTCCATCTTAATAAATATCTGCAAACTTTGTTTTATTGTTAAGAGATTGGAAGTTTGGAAAGTGGAAAATCAAGTTGAGTGTTGTAAGAGAGAGGAAAAATAACCTCATGGATATGGTTCACCTGTAATTGGATGAAATTGGTTTTTAATCAGTAACAATTTCACTACATAGTGGCTTTTTTTTTCAAATATTCTTATTGGAAAAAAGTTTCCCTTCTTTATTTTCTTAGAGTGTAGTATGAGATACCAGTTAAAATTCAAACATAGGGGTTATCACTAAAAGATTTGAGAAAAGATAGAGCTGAGATTGCATCAAGAATTTTAAAGTCTCCACTTGCTTGCCAAATATGTGATCAATGTGATCTGCTAATCTGGAGGGTATTGGGTTTGTTATTCTTTGCAAATTTATTTTGTAATCCAGCTTTATGTCCTGGGTGCATCAAGCTGCTGCTTGACCACCCTCGTGTTAAATTGCCTATAACAGCTGATGGCTGATGTCTTCATGTGTTTCCCTGTGAAGCCAGCTTGATTTAAAAGCTATTTCTTTTAGAGAGAACCAAGGGAAAAGGAAATTTACATCAAGGTTTGAACTGACACAACAGAGGAGTGTATGCAAGTGTCCAGTCATAAAAACCTCTCTTCAGATTTTATTTAAGTGATTTTTTTACTTTCAAAGGTAACTCAGATGGAGTTAGAGACTCCACATTTGAAAATATGGATCTTCATGACTGGGATCTGCAATAGAATACATTGTCTTGGTAGATACATGGTATAGCACAAAGTTTACTTTCATATCTTTTGTGTCTTTAAAGTATTCAAAATTAGCAATACTTTAAAAATGTATTTTTCTGAAATAACATTCCTTCTGAAGTTCCCGTTTCTGGGTTATCAAAAATCTCTATCTCTTTAAATGCTATCGGCAGCACACCTTGACATCCAAATTTTCATGTTATGTCATTGTCTTTATTCCTGCAGACACTTCAGTTCAGATACTGTTTATCCTTCCATCAAACCATTGCTGTGTGGCAGGTCCAATTGTGCTTCCTGTCTGTTTTTCTTTGCCTACCTGCACGGCATCCCAGCAAGTTACCATCAGCAAGAGCCCTAATTTTCACAATCACATGCATTGACACTTGTTATTGGATAGTCTTATGTTACATGGTCTTGATTATGGTTTGTGACTGATACTTTTCAGTCACTAAATGTCTTTCCCTGAACTTTCAGTGTTGGTGGAGAGAGATAGGCAGACTTTGCTCCCATGTTGACAGTGGGAAATTTAGGAATTATTTTGAGAAAGGCTTAGGTGTCTTTGACACCATTAAAACCCAAAGTAATTTAATATTTTGAACACCTGTGTCCATTACAAAACAGACTTAAGTTTTCCTAGTACCTTAAAAAAGATATTCTTTGATACGGATCTAATCCTGCTGCTCTATCAGTCGTGTCTTCTGTCAATGTTATAGAAGCTAAGCCAGATTTGACAGTAGATTTGTAGCACTTAAATGCATATGGAAATAACACAAAAAATGTTTTAACTTACTTTTTCTTTATATTTCTATAGGAAAACTTCAATAACACGTTTTAAAGACTGCTTTCCTAAAGCAGTTAACACTGTGGATGGTAGGATTTGGAAGATTTTGTCCAAACACTTCAGGTCCCCCTCTCCCCCCTTCCATATTAGGAGGCTAAAATAAACTTTAAACGTAACCACAGAGTGTATAATGAATAAGGTAACAAAATAAAGCCTAAAAAGATGAGAAAAACTGCCTACTGAAACAGTGCTTAATCTGTCTTCATACTAGAAGTTGCTTTATTATGAAATGAGGGTGAAGAAATGCACATTATAGCTAGAATTCTAGATCAATAGTAATTGTGGTTTTGGGTTTTTTTTAGATATACTCCACTGGATTATGCCTTGCTTGGTGAACACCATGAAGTGATTCAGTTCATGTTAGAACACGGGGCCCTGTCTATAGCTGCCATTCAGGATATTGCTGCTTTCAAAATTCAGGCTGTCTACAAAGGATACAAAGTTAGAAAGGCTTTTCAAGAGAGGAAGAATCTTTTAATGAAACATGAACAGCTGAGAAAAGATGCTGCTGCCAAGTAAGTCTGAGACTTGAAACCTACTCCATCACATAGACATTTGTTGTAAGTTTGTATTTATCAGTGTATGATAAATGTATGACTGTTGCTCATCAGTTTTTGTTCCTCTTGGTAAAATTCATGAAACTGAAGGAAGCATATAACTTCCATATAACCATAGATAGATGGAAGTTATTTTCCATAGAATCCCATTTTAAATAATGAACTTTGTGTAATATACCATAGCAAGGCAAAATACCAAAAGCTGAGGAAATACTATGTTAGCGTCCACAAATCTTCGCCTGATACTCTGTGTGATAAAAAGACTTGGAAAACATTTATCACTTGAAGGTAACGAAAATAATTATTTGCCTATCAAGTCTTGATATCAGTTTTGAACAGAAATTAATTAGCAGCTGAGGAAAAAAACCAAAAAGAAACCAGGGAAAGCCTGGTTTAATAAGGCTTAACTTAATGTTTCTCTAGCAACCTGAACTCCTGGTTTCTATTTGCAACTTCATTTTGGGCCTTACTCTCTGCACTTACATTTTCTGGTCTTGAATTAGAGAGTTCCTTTGAATTGGTTATATTGGGTTACAGATAACTAACATATGCAATTCAAATTGTTGAATCAGCAAGATGTGTAGGTTCTGGCTGACTTTCAACCCAATTTAAATGTGGTAATGGTAGCACAGTGGTGAAATTCTAAAATCAGAAGGTACAGAAAGGATTATCACAATACATTGCTTGCTTGGAGTTTATCCTTAAGATTCTTAGTATGAAATTAGCACCTGGTTTCTCTTGAAGAAATCTGATTCTGAAATGAAAAAACATAAGTCTGAAAAGATTTCTGCATGATTTGGGAGTATTATTTGGATAAAGAGAGATCATATGAAAAAAACCACACAACATAATTATTGCACCTAGAGGTATTTTTTCTGCATCTGTGTATCACAGACAAATTCAGCTGCACTCCACTCTTTATCAAATTTGGTAGTTTGATGTCTGCATAATTGGCCAGTCAGACCTTCATTGGGTTTGATTGCTGCCACTATAAAACAATTATTATTCCCTAGGAAGAACCAAAGTGAGAAATACCAGATAACTCATCTCTTACAGCTCTACATCCTGAAGTTATAACCTGTAGCTCTCCTACTGTTTGCTTTTTCTGCTGAAATCAGTGAAAGTCAAAACCATGCATGGAGGAGCTGCCTTGGAAAATATTTCTTTTTAATGTGGAGAGCTCTGCTTATTGCTGTGTGGTCACAAATGACTTTACCAAATGAGATAGTTTTAGCCTTTGTGATGACAGTAATTTTTAGAAGAATCATTAGAAGATCCACCATGTAGAAGATTAAATGGAAAAGAATGGCCTCATGGAAATTTGGGGATATTTTTATAATAGTTTTCCTTTGTGAGTTTTTGATGTAGTTTCTGAAACTTACTTAGCTGTTGTTGATTTGTTTGAAAACAATAGAAACAAAGTCTGTGTACCAAATACCATAAAAAGAGAATTACAGTACAATTGGAGTATACAAGCAAATCAGGTTGTCACATAACAAATTTTATTTAATTGCAATTTTATGGTCTGTAATAAACTGAAGGGGACATTATGTTGTCATCATTCTACATACCCATCTGTGCATTCCACAGCTAAAATTGACCAGGGTGCTCCTGCATACAGAAAACTATTATCCCTACTGGTGTTCAAAAATCTGGTCTCCAGATAAAAGTAGACATTATGTGGGGATCCAGAATGATGGTGAACTCCTAAACTGAACACACACACCCTCTCCCCAACTATTTCAGTGTAGATATTTAAACTTGCTTTGTAATATGTTACTTTAGAGAGTCTCGCTTAGATAAATCACTCCTAAATCTACTTGGTTTAGATAGTCTGTTCTTTTTCTGTTTTTTTTTTCTTTTCCTTTTTACCATACCAAAAAGTCAGCCAGCATCTCATACGTATATTATTTTCTGGTAAAATTACATTTGCTGTATTTAAATTCTATAGAAATATTTCTATACAAACATCTTCTCCTGTGTTTTCTCCTATATAAAAAAAATTGTAATTTATAAAATGCAGTTTCATGAAGGCCAAAACAACGTGCACACTATTATGTCACTGAGCAAAGAGACACACCAGGAGACCAGTTTGGGTAAGCTGGGAATCCTTGACAGAGCTCAAATGTAAAAATGCAGTTTACAGAAGGCAGAAGCTGGGACAGACTGCAAAGGCAGAGTGTAAAAGTATTGCTTGGGTATGTAGATGGTGTCAGAAACACCAAAACTCCAATGGAGTTGAGACTTCAAAGAAATGTTACAGGATACAAAGTGAATTTGTGCTTCTGCATTACTAAAAGTAGTACTACATTAGTAAAAGGCTGAGCAAGGAATGTGTGGGTCTGTTGCTGGTTGGTGCATTTAGTGACAACAGACACAGGTGCAGCAGAAGTACTCAATGCCTTCTGTTCCTCAGTCTGCCAGAAGGTTTCCCAGGCCTCTTTGCTAAGAGAATTGGTTAAAGGAGGAGCAGAACTGCCAGCTGTGAATAAAGATTAAGTCAGGCTTGAGAGAACTCAGCCCAGACAAGTCTGTGACACCAGGCTGGCTGCATCCAAGGGTACAGAAGAAGCTGACTGATGCCCTTAAAAGGTCACTTTCCAATGTCTTTGACAGATGACAGAGACCAGGGAAGGTCCCCTCTGATGGGAGAAAAGAAAACGTTGCACCCAGCTTCAAAAAGGGCCAAAAAAAAAAATCTGGGGAGCTGTAGTCTGATTGGTGTTTCTGGTCTCTGGGAAATTTTTAAAAGGCAGAAGTTGGGACAAGAGATTTTGTCTGGAAATAAAGAGAAATTCTTTCACTCTTGGGACAATTGGCCAGTAGAACAGCCCAAAGAGGTTGTATGGTCTCTGTCCATAAAGGTTTTCAAGACATAATTGGATAAAAAACCTGAGCCACCCAATCTAACCCTGTTTTGAGCAGCCTGTTAGCCTTGCTGACTTCCTGAGATCCCTTATGGACTTCAAATAGAGGATTTTGGTTTTTGCTTATTGTAAAACCAGGTATTTAAGAAAATAATATTTAAGTGTTTAAAACATATTCAGAGAAAACTAATTTCCAATATATTGAAATTTGAAAGGGCTGAAGAACTCATTCCTCATTTGTTCACCTCCCCTTTCGATTTCTCAGGATGAGTTCCTGAGTCCATACTTCTGTTTTTCATTCTGGCCAGTTGAAGGAAACTGATTGAGAATGTGGATGTGAAAGGGAAATGGATGAAAGTGAGTAAGTAGCTCATGATATTTAGAAAGAGAAAAACAGCAAGAAAATAAGCAGTTCAATTAAACAGCCTTCAGTAGATTTAGAAAAATGTTCTCATGCCAAGAAAGTACAAGTAGATTATGAGTTTTTTCAAAAGACTCGTGGTTAGCCCTGCATGCTGAGAAAAGTTAGGGGAGTGTGGCAGCAGAGAAAATAATGAGCTCTTCAGCAACCTGAAAAGGGAAAACACATATTGGAAATTTGATGTAATTACTAAAATTGACAGTAAAAAGAACATACAATGATAAAGCTAAACAAGCTGAGATGCTAAATAAGAAATGACAAAGGATGTGAGGTAGGTATCACAAAAAACATTGTAAACATACTCATTAGAAAAGGAAGAATAAAGAAACAGTTGGTCCATGAGAGATGCTAAGTAGACTGAACTGTTCTGTGGGTTTTTTTTTTACACTTGAGAAGAAATTACATCAGACCAACTTAATTTTCTTTTGTGTCTGAAGAACAAGTTTTGTGGCCATGGAGAAACAGTAGCTGTCATTCAGACTTGCCTGAAGTCTTCATACTTCCTCATGGGAAATTTCTTATTTCTCACCTTTAAACTGGAAGTGTATATTGATGAGACTTTCACATAAATCCATCATGAATTTGTATTTTCATTTAAAAAGTAAATTTGAATTTGAAAATAGCACCAAGATGCAGAAGATTGTAAGCACATTGAAGACTAAATCAGAAATCAGAATGGTGGTAAAATGCATACAAGAAACAACTGAGGAAGAAATAGGTATTTAGGTAAGAACTAACAGGCTGCTCTACACATTTGGGAAGACCCGTCAGCATAGGAATACTGGACAGAAATTAACTGTTGTCTTAATATTTTTATTAAGGAATATCTCTTTAAAAGATTATTATATCAGAAGCTGAACACATCATGAGTCAGTGGTATCATTTTTTTTGAAAATAATCATCTTACTAGATTATGTAGCAGAAGATGCTGTTTATACAGCTTGAAATATAACTCCTCTTAGTCCAGAGAAAGCTCTAGCAGTAGTAGGATCATACCTGGAGATCTATTTTCAGTTGAGATTTTTTAAGTAAGTTTTTGGGGTTTTTTTGCAAGGATAACTTTAAAAGCACTCTCCTTTAAAATATCCTCCAGCGTGTAGATAAAAAAGTTAAGTTTCTATTCTTAACAAAATAGAAAAGGTTGAATTCATTTTAGCGGAATCAAAAATGCAAAACATCTCTGTGTTTTCACAAATGTGCATGTAAGGCTGAAACTGTTCCTTTCCATCTGCTAAATGCTCAGTTTTCATTCTTTCACTTCTGCAACAAAATACAAGCTTATGACCATTCAGGACAGAGTGGTGTTGCATTTACAATGGAAAATGTTGGCCTGCCAGCTCTGTTACCACTGTTGAGCTGTAGTTGACTAACTTGAGAGCCCAAATTTGGATCCTGTTGGGCTCGCCAGAACCTCCTGAGAATGACGGAGAGTTAGAAGTTAGAACCTGAAGTTAGAATCTTGTCTACTTCTTTCACTTGTTCTTGAAACCTAGCCTCTCAAATTGGACAACAGTGAAACTTGGAAATTTTAATTTTAAAGAGATCCTTCACTGTAATACAAACTAAATTTCTGATTAAATGAAGCAAAACACAAGGGGAGGGTCTTATGTATTCAGGAGTTTATTATTCAACTAAGCTGTACTATGACAATTGTGATGATGCTTTGTGAATAGGGAGCTTTGAAATCCCTTTATTCTTTCTTCAGTTTAATCTGAAAAATTAGCACACAGATAAGACCTTTAAAGAAAAAAAACACTTTTTACTTCTTGGTTTCTGGTCTTGTGTCATTTCAATAACTTTACAACTGGTACATTGCTGAAGTTATTGAGTTGATCTGCTCATCAGAGGTGTGCGGGTCACTCCAGCTTGATTGTGTATCACACAGCCCATCTCACACTTCCTTTTCTAATACCCTGAATAGAGGACATTGGTAACAGGCTGCCTATTCTTGTGAATAACAGAAAATGACTATTCTGTGAATAGCAAGATCTGATTTATCAGCTCAAATGGCACAGTAATGGCAGTGAGATCCATACTGTACACAGTCCCAACATCCCCGCGTAGTCCGGTTGTGGAATGCCAATATTATTTGAAAGCAGCCACTTTTTTTTCATGCCAGAGGGAATACTGAATCCCAGGCTGCTAGGAGTGTATTTTTTTAGATCAATTAGCAGCTTTTCAGGTGCAAAGTTCAATCAGCTTCTTCTGCAGAGCATAGTTGATAAGATAGCACTGACAGATAAAGTTAAGGCTTCTGGCTGGCAGCTCGCGCTGCAGTGACACGCGCTGGCAGTGACACCACTCACAGGAACTGGGGCTGGCGTGCTGCATAACTCACCTGTCACACGCCATGCTGGGAGGTGATGTGGCAACAGTCTGCACACTGTGTTGGAGCACTGGAAGCAAGTTGAAATACCAGGCAGCTACATGATACGGCATTTACCGCCTGTCCGTTCCAACAGGAAAAGTGTCACTTCATCCAACAGCCAGGGCTTAATTTATAAAAACGAATTCAGTGGGAGGTAGGTATGCAACGTTTGCTGTGTGCTATTGGGTTTATTCTGCTTGGTAGGAGCAAGAATTTAAAAGATGAATTGCAAGGATAGCCCTCTATATTTCAAAATGGGCTGCAAAATTTTATTAAATGGATGCACCTTTCCAAAGTTTGTCCAAAATTCTCTTTTACGGCTACACCATTAAGAGATGCATGACTTATTTAATTTTGGAAATCCAAATGTTACCATTGTAATGGCATACTATGTGCACACAAGGTTTTAATTCACATCTCATATTATCAGTATTTGTCATTTAAATTACATATAATGGTTATGTAAACTTAATTATCCACCAATGACAAATACATAGCAGCAAGTTAGTACCAGTAGCTAGTTCAGAGTGGTTTTATAATTGTCTATACTGACACATTTAAGTACAAAAAATAATTTTCAAAGATATTGTATCTTTTGTTAATTTTTTTTGCTTTTCAAATACAGTGCATTGTGTTACTACTCACATGAAAATATTGCTCATTAGTAATTACAAACACAGTTATTAGTGTCTTGAGTCTTTTCAAAATCCTGCTTTTAATTTTTTTATATTTATAAAACCCCCTAAATGTAGTTGTTTTCAATAAGTGAGTGTTTTAAAATCATTCAAAACAACTGCAAACTGAATGGGCAGCTGGCTGACAAGGACTTAACCTTCATCAGGCTGTAGCTGCAAGTCACTTGTTGTTTTTGGATCAAGTTAAGACATTTCAGTGCAATATGTGTCCTTTTCTCACAAAAAAAAATGTCAAATCAAGGATTTGTTGTGGCAGCATCAGATTTTTAGAGAGGAGTGTGTTCAAGTTAGATACATGCTCCCAAGACTTAATCTTCAAAATTCTTATGGAATGGACTGTAATTGCAGGAAACGTGAAGAGGAAAGTAAGAGGAAAGAAGCCAAGCTGCAGAAAGGGATGCAGAACGTGGAACAAAACAAGTTTCAGGTACAACAGAATCCCGCAAACTGGGAGAAGGCCACCAGTGTCCCACGCTTACCCAGCAAAGCAGCTGACACACAGAGCAGGAGGCTTCTGTCCCTCAATGCTTCACAGATCCAGCCAGGGAGAAACAGCAGAGGTTCACCTAAATCTGGTGGTGACAAAGGGACCCCAAAGGAGAGCTGCCTGTCAGCAGAGCCTCAGAGCAAAGGCCATAAGATCAGGCAAGGTTTGTGATCTTTTTCAATTGTGCTGTTAATCTGCTTTGTCCACTTCTTGGGAGTATTTTATATATAGAGAACCCGTTTTGTCTTTCTGTGATTTCATTTTCTTTCATCACTTGAGCAATTTGTGCAGCAGGGTAGAGTTAGATACAGATTCTTTTACTCTGGGTGAAGTAGTGAAAAACACCAGTACAGTGTCTTATGGTGTCTATAAAAATACCTAGAACATGTGAAAACAGGCTGTGGGCAATTGTTCTATTAGTTGCACCACTTGGAGAAAATAAGATTAAAGATATTAGACATTTCTGTGGTGCACATGAAGAATGTAAGTGGAGAAATGGTAACTCTGGTTTTTAAAAGAGATTTATCCTCTCGCTCAATCCAAACAGTGTTTGAAAGAATGCTATGCATTTTTTAGGCATGCGTTCTCTTTTTGTTACTGAAGTGATGCCAGGAAAGTTGATGCAACAAGGATCAAACCATGAAGTTGTATAGTCAGTTCTCATTAGGTGATTTAATCAATCTTCTTGTGACCAAAACTTTAACGGACTTCATTGGTCATTTTATTGGAATTAATTATAAATTTAGACCCCTTGGGCTGTGAAAACTGTGATTCGGTTGTTGGGTGTTTTCTGATCTGGTTATCTAGTCAAAAGGATATCCTGTAAAGGCTTTACAAATACAGCATAATTTCATCAGGTTTTGGATGATCCAGGTGATTTTCTGGAATGACAGTATACCAAAGATCTCTTTCTTTTCTTTTTCCCCTCCTACCTACCCTGTCTATTACGTTTCATCCTCTCCAGTCTATTTTTTCTCGTGTTAATTTTCAAGCAGAATGGAAGGTGGATGAAAGATGGGGAATTTTCAGTTTTGTACTCCAGTCTGACTTCCAAGTCACCCTCACCAGAGTGGTTAGAAGCAGTGATCACACAGCAGCAAGGGAGAAATAGGAAGGACTTCATAATTCATTCAGGATGTCAAGGGAAGTACTGAGAAGCCAAATGCTTTAAGTTTCCTGGGTCAGTGGGTTATTCTGTGCCAGGATACAGCATGGATAGAGCAGGAGTTTTTCAGGCACCTAACTCAAATGTAATGTTAGAAAGAAAACCATTTGTAAAACATTAAGCAAATGAAGGTGTACTGTGACAGGCAATCATGTCCTCTTCTGATTCTTGCTGCTTGCATTTTTTTTTCATTTAAGTGAATCCTAGTCTGCCCCAAAGGTAACTGAGCAAAAAAATCAGAGACATAAATTATGTTTTGCTGGGTCAGAGACTGAATTTGTTTTCAACTTCTCTGTCTAAAGATTCATTGAGGAAACACATCAAAAGCAAGTCAAATTGTGTCCATTTCCACTGTGGCAAAGCAAATGAGGGAACAAAAGTTGAAGTGAAAGATCAGGTTGCAGCTGCTGCGGAAGTGGACAGAGAAAAGCACAAGGAACACACTGTTGACACAACGGATGCCTGTGCTCGGAGGAGCAGGAGGCTTTCTGCCTGTAGGACTGCCAGTGCTGGGGAAAAGCTGAGGGATCCAAGTCAGCCTCCCTGTGGCAAGAGGGACCACGGTGAAGGAAGGGCTGTGTTCTTCTGCGATGTCGGTTGTACCGCTGGAACGGCACGAAACTCAAAGCTGGGTGAAGCTTCTTCCAAAGGCAGAAGGCACCAGCAGAAACCCAGAAATAAAGAGGTAAATGATAAGAGATGTTCACCAGCTGGTTCTAGTAGACCAGGAAGTGCCAAAACAGTGTTTGTAAGCACCAGAAATGACAGCCTGCATGCTGTAGAACAAACTGTCAAAGTGGGAAACAATGAAATAGCAAAAAAGGCCTCTTCATTATTGTCTGCTGAGGCAGAACCTACCAGGACTGTGCCAAGAAACCCAATAGCATGTTCTGCTTCTGATGACAGCTTGAACTTGGAAAAAACAGGCATAATTGGATCCAGGAATGCAGATGATCAATTATGTTCTGTTCCATGGCAAAGTACAAATATTGAACTAATCCCTTTAGAGATTCGAATGCAGATCATAGAAAAAGAAAGAAAAAGGAAAGAGCTTTTTCGGAAGAAGAACTACGCTGCCACAGTCATACAGAGGACGTGGAGAAGGTAAGATTACTGCTTCAGTGGCTAGAGAAGAGTGAGATACAAGTAGATGTAAATGAAACTAGACTTGTTGGCAATGTGCTTTATTTTGCTTACAATGTTGCCAGTGCTAAACGAGGCAGATCATAATCTTCTGCACACAAGGGGAAGTGGGTTCCAGTTGTGTAGAATTACATTAGTAAGTTCATAAAATTGCAAGCTAAGTGATGACTTTTGAGAAATCGTTAAACTACTCTTTCAAGCTCTGATATTTCTTTAGAGAGTGCAAATCAGGATTTGCCTAAACCTGGAGTGACATGCTTGAAATTGTGCTATGACCTAACATTTAACCAGATAACCAAACCATGGAATGTTTGGGAGCTTTGAGTGTTCATTGACAAAACTTGAAGGTAGCTTGATTACCTTGATTAAGAAGGAACAACTGCTGTACAGAAGAGTGCCTTCCACACCATTATCCTGCTTTCATGAATGTGTGAGTTTCAGCCTCAGAAATGCAGTCATTCTAAAAGTACCTGCTCCTAAATATTTAATTTCTTATCAAAATGGGCAGGAAGAGTATGTAAGGGAAGTATATAATATGCAAATTATTCTTATTTCTTGTTTTTATTTAAACTTTATTTGATTTTACTGGATGCAGAAAACTATAAACTGCATATGTTTACTAATATTCTTTCCAGGTCTCAACTGGGTTAACAGTTTCTCTGAGGGACTCTGAGTTGAAGATGTCCCTGGCCATGGCAGCGAGAGTGGACGAGATGATCTTTAAAAATCCCTTCCAACCCAAACCATTCTGTGGTTCTGTGATTCCATGCCATATTCCTCTGAACTGTGAGGCAAAGCAGACTCTTTTTCTCCCAGGGTTCCACCACTTCTGCTCACTGCTGCTTGCTCCTTGGCCTTCTTTTCTGATTAGATCCCAAGTTCTTGTCTTATGGGTTCAAATCACTTAGATACCAAAAACTAAAGGAAGGCAGGAGTAGGTTAGGAGAGTGTATCTGCAAGTGATGCTGCTGCTGCTGGCTCTGCTGCTCTCACTCAACACCAGTTTAAAATCCTTACAGAGGGGCAGGCACGTGCTGTGGCTTTAAGACAAAGCAGAACCATGTGTAGTGAGTGCTTGTGCAAATTTCCCCACAAGAACTGGCATCCAAAGCCATGCATTAAGCTGCCTTACCTGCACAGAAGTTTGCATTCCATTTAAACTACAGATTTTGGATAGGCCTTTCAAAACTGTGCACCTGCTGAATCAGGGATGGTGTGCATTCTCTTCAAGAAGTGCATGCACTTACTAACACTTTGCATTTTGGAAATTGTGAGGATTAAAGATTGTTAAAGTTACGTTTGTTATTTAAATACTTAATAGCGAAAAATACATATATTTGTTCTGTATGCAAGAATTCATAGAACACTAACAAAGATCATAAATTCTGCAAGGCTGCAGGAGACATTAGTTTGGCAGTTTTTCCACAGTCCTGTGCTAGCTTTTTTTCCAAGCTTGTACATGGTAAATAGCATGTACTTGTAGACAGCAGTAAAATTATACAATGTTATTGTGTAATTCTATATTAGAAACATGTAGAAGTACATGCTTGAGTTCTGGAATTTCTCTAAATTAGAACTAAATGCATTTGTCTCACTCTGCAAATTTTATAGTCTTGATTTACTCATTGAAGGCAAACACAACAGCAGAATGGTACTGGTCTGCTTGAGTGTATTATACTTGCTGTTCTCAGGAGAACGTTTCAATTCTCAAATCTGCAAACTTTATACATGTACTCCTCAAAAGTGTATATTCTAAGGTGTGTGGCTTGCCAAAGGTTAATTGCTTATCCTGTTCATTGAGGCTTACAGATTGTGTGTCTGTTCTCTCTCCTGGGGGGCACCAGGGCCTGTACCATGCTCCAGGGTCCACAGGAAGCCAACAGAAGTGGGAATAAGTTGGTTGCTGTCACTGTTCTCCCGCTGGAGTCAAGCTGTATTTTTTTAATATATTATTGCAGTGTGCATACTTTGGCCAGCAGTGTTTTTTAAGATTAGAGCTTCTGTAACAAGGAGTGAGAATAACATTTGCCAGCTTTGTTGTTCTGCATGTGGATATTCCACTTATCTTTTATGTGCAGTAGTTTTGCTGATTAAGCATCAGGTATATTTTAAGGTACCATGCCAGATTCATATTGTGTCAAACATGGTCCCATTCTTCTTTTTTCTCACTAGGATCAGAATGATCTGTTTCAAGAAAGCTGAATTAAAGCAATACAGAGCACTTGCTCTACAGATAACTGCCTACATCTTCTCAGTGTCAGAACCTCACAGTTGTTTTCTTGTTGCTAAAAACTACCAGAAGTTCTCTGCAAACTCGAAATCACAGCTGGGTGCAAAGGTGCAGTGACTGTGAATGGGTCATTTCATGTATCAGCAAAGGCATCTGGCAGTAATTACTGAATTCCAAGAGAGTAGCTTAGTATTCTTTTCTGCTCCAGTATAAAACAGTTCCCCAATTGTTTTTTCTGCAGTTAAGTATTCACTTAACCCATCCTTAGCTCAAGTTATGTTAGCAAGTCACTGCAACTGTGCTTTCTCTTCACTTTCTTTTCCTCTCTTACCCCGTTGAAAAGTTAAAAGTGGCATATTATTTAAGAAGACTAGATCATTTTTCCCTCTGTCTCAATAATACTCCTGTTCTCAATTCATACCATGCTTCACAACTTGCAGGCCCTGACAAGATGCAGTTGCTGCCTGCATTTATGTACTTCAATGAGCTGCATAACAGTACATGCCTGAATTCTGAAGCTTCACTAAATTAAGATTAAATACATTTGTCTCACCCAGCAAATTTCACAGAGGTAATTTACTAAGCTTATTGAAAGTTTAAAATTATTTGGGTTGTAATGGAGCATATCATCCCCCTTTGGCATTCTATTGTGCTTTTATGTATTCATTTTTCGTATATGGCTGCTGCTTTGTTTGAATTGTGTAGTTCATTGGCTTAGAACATATATTTAAACAATTTGTATCTGGCTTGTTGTCTTTTGTTTTAATTTAGAACTTGTTGCAGAGGGAGCAACAGAAAAAATCACCTCTTTCTCACTCCTTCCTCCTTTGCTTTACTGGGGCATCCAGTAGAAGCCTTTTTGAATGCCAGAGGGGATGATGATCAATGTGTTTTGGCCTGTTACCAAACACTTATAATTAATATTTTACAAGTGTTACTCAATGCTCATTTGTGACAGGTTTGTACTGGGAGGATTCAGAGTTAATTGCTAAGCCAGTTAATTGACTTGTGAGTGTGAAACGCCGATATCCCATTGAATACTTGCATCCGATTCAAGCGGAAAAAAAACCCCGAACAGCTCCTTGCTGCCGGTGCCGTTTGCCACCGGAGTGTGAGGGACAGATAATCTGCTGCTGCCACTCGCAGAGGGATGTGACTGAGTGTAAGATCAAAGCAGCTGAGGCAAGGTTGGGTCAGAAGACAGGGGGCCTTTCAAGGGAAGGGAAAAAACACAGATTGCTGAAAACAAGGTGAGGGGAGCATCTTCAGAGGAGGGGTGGAGAGCAACTCAGTTTTCTGCAGAGGAAATGTGCAGTGGAACCCACAGGAGGCAGATTTTGTTTGTCTTTTGCACTGATTGTTTGAGGACATGAAGTGCTAAGGCACACGAGAAAGTTAGGTGTTATTGAGCTGTGAATCTAGTGAAAATGAGGAAGTGGTTCTGATTATACTGTTACCATAAATATTTATAGTTTTCTCTTCTGATGACTTTCTCTTTATAAAGCAGCTGATCAGCTGATGTTGAAGCACTGTAACTTTTGATACCGATAATGCCAGATCTTTACTAACTGTGTGAAATAATGGATGCATCCAAAATTGAACCCAACTCCTACTTTTTCTTCTGAACAAACATTTCTCATCCAAGTGACTTAGCACATCAGTGGGAGTTCTGTTTTCCCAGTTACTCATGTAATCCACCATGTGAACTGATGCGTGGAAAGCACGGAAGTTAAAACAGGTCACCTAAAACAAGTGCTCTTCTCTTTTCTGCTCTCTAGTTACCAGCTAAGACAGGAGTTGTTTCAGCTCCTTAGTGCTAAGCGGCACTGCAAGGAAGATGAAGACAAATGGAGACAAGAGGCAGCTGCCTTCTTCATTCAGGTTGCTTGGAAGAAGCAGCTGAACCATAGCCCTCTGAAATCAGTTCCTTCATGTAAAAACCTGAAATCCATAAACAAAACCAGCTCAGCCATAAAAACCAGCAAGCAGTCCATCCTAAAGCAGATATATGGTAATTTCTTTTCACTATAATTTGTAACTGTGCTTTTATTTTTATGATAGAATGTATTCATCGATGCACTTCTTACCTAATTGTTAAGAATTTCAACTGTTTATAAAAATTAGTCTGAACCTCAGGTGTTCTGGGCAATTGTATTTTTGTTACAGGTTAAATAAACCAAACAAGTCAGTGATTTAAAATGGCTGCTGCTAAAGCTGTTAAGAATCCCCACACAGCATTGTTTCAGCACAGGTCTTGAGCAATCAAATAATTCTGTTGCCAGAGCTGCTCACATATATCAATGTGGAAAGAGAACAGAGCAGTTAAGCTGGGGATAGCTGGCTTTATCCATGCAGAGTGGCTGTCTGGATCATGGTTTGGTTTTTTAAAGCATTGTTTTAAACATTTTTGTTTGTTTGTTTTGTACTGTTTTAAAAATATTTTCATACAAAGAATATGTTCCATGTTGGTAACTTTGCTGTATGAAGATGTGATATTTATGGCAAGAGCAAGATTGTCTTTTATAATTCTGCACTGCTTTGCACTGTGCCTGAACGTGCACATGCAAAGGAATGCATCTTCAAGAAAAACTACAGGAAAAGTATTGCTTCTAGACCTTGAGTTCCTTTACAGTGTGGATCATTGATGGAGTAAGGATATGCTAACTATATGTACTTTAACAGGTGGTAAGTCACTTCTATCTTGGCTCTGTAGTTTTGAGAACCAAAAAGGATAAAATAAATAAAGCTAATAAATTTATTTTCCTTTTTTTTTTTTCATAGCAACTGCAAGATGTATTTTAACATTAGTTAAATTCCAGTTGTGGTTGTTACAATTTTCTGTCATATGGAATGTCTCATGAGTTTCCCCATAAAAAATGAGAGTAATTTTTAGAATAAAATAATGCTGTAGCTTACTGACATAGTTTGTAGCAATACACAACCACATGTCTATGTGATAAACAGAGCTGTTCACATTGTTTGTTAAAGGGCGTTCTCAGGAAGGCAAAGTGTGTCAGTCAACAAGACCTCCTTCTAAGCTGAAACTTTCTGATGTGCAGCTGGTCTCAGGTAGGACACATCCATTTTAAGAATACTTTGATGTTGATATACCTGAGACTGGTTTCTTCTTAGATAAGAAAACAATCTGCCTAAGGACTGGGTTCTCTATCAAAATGAGTAACTACTGGCAAACGGTTGTGATTGCGCACTCCTTCTTTCACCACTTTTGGGCTTAACTGAGCACTGCACTTCTATCCTTGAGTGATTTGGATGAAAAACTTCTTTACTAAATGCCATTTGTCAGACTTTTTAAAGTGTATTATGGACTTACTTGGGGTTGGGAGCTGTGGTAATGTTGGTGCTTCACCATGTTAAAGTTTAGTGCCCCGCTGGGCATTTGGAGCTCCTGGCTGTGCTACACCTCGGTCAGACAGGCCACAGCTAGATGGGAACACAGCAACTGCTTCAAGGAGTCAGAAGTTCAGGTAATTTGCAAAGGAAAGTTAAGTACATTTTCCAAGTAGTTTAACACAACTCTGAAGTCAGAAGGAAATCTCACAGTGGACCTATGCTTGAGTTTGTTAAAACTGTAGGTGAATTGCTGCCTCACTAAGAGACAGAGGCCTTTTTCTTTCACTGCCTGGGAACTGTTTTAATTAAGAGGCATGACCAGACAGGTGTTTGATTGCCACCTCTTCATGCAGATACTAATCTAAATTTTAAAAGAGCTTTTAGCTCTTTTCGTTTAACTTTTCAGGACAACAGATCTCCCTGTCTTCTGAAATAAAAAGGCTTTCTCTTGAGGCTGGAGTGGCCTTTGCTTTCATAACTTGGTGACGAATAGGTTAGTGATAGGAACTCTGCCCAGTTCCTTTAGAACACTACCTACTTTTATTCACCTAATAGGAGCTCAGGGAACTTTAGCCCTTACTTAAAAGACAATAACATGTTTTTCATCTGCCTGCCTTTGTGCATGACAACATTACGTTTGTTGGAAAAGTTCAGAGCTGTCAGTGGCTAATGCCAGATACTCTGTTTCTGACGTAGGTGCCTGGAGTAGGTCAGAATGGACTGTTCAGTTTCATTCTTCCCTTGCAGAAGGTACATCTGGGAAGGTGAAGGCTGACTGTCAGCCCAAGTTTTAATGTTCATAGAGCTCGTGGAATACGCGTGCGGTGACAAATCTGTAACAGGGATTGACACCCAACTCAGTCAAACACTTTGGAAGGGGGGATACGCAGAGGGTGTGCAAAGGAAATGTTCAGTAAGGCAGGTGACAGGTAGAAAAGGGATGGGATATACAGGCATGGGTAAGTGCTTTGGAATATTCTGGCAAATAGGCCCTTTAAGATTGTTACCATTAAAACATTTCAGAACTTGAAATTTGTTCTTTTTCTAGTTTGGCTTTTTAAATTAAATAGATTCCTTTTGTCAATTCAGCAAGTGGCACTTAAATAGGCGCTCTGCAGCAGAACCAGACAGCTTGGTTCTTTGTCTCACTGTGGACATTAAAGTGTGTTCAGAGTTGCAAAGGAGCAGGTTTTGCAACTCTTGGCATTAGAAAGACGTCCTTTAGATGTGCTGAGTTCACACCCTTAGTGAAACATTTGGATTTGCACTTGGGATGACCCTTTATCCCATTCTAGCTTGGGATAAAGCATTGAAATGTTTGCAGCTAATTTTTACAAACCTGGGAAAGGAAAACACATATTATTTGTAGCACATTACAGGAAATAAATATCGCATGAGCAATTCAGAGCGCTTGCTTTAGCCCCTGGGCTAGTTTCCCTGACTTTCTAGAAAGAGCCCACTGCCTACCTCATGTTGCTAAAGATTGCTCAACACAATCTCTTTCTGCTCTTCAGCAAATTCAGCCAAGAGTATAGTGTCAGTCTGGAGCCCTCCATTCATTTATGGGGGTGAGCCTCACTGCACTCATGAGAGGCTGCTGAAGTCCCACAAGCAGCAGCAGCAGCATCAATGTTCCACACAAGCTGTACCCAGTGCTGCAGAAACCAAACTCTACTGAGAGAGAGTCAGCAGTGAGATGCCAGGAAAAAGGCATTTTCTGCTCCCAGCAGATTTGCTGCTTATGAAATCTAGAACACAGTGTAGATGAAGCTGCTTTTCACCCACTAGGGTTACTCATCAAAATTATTTTGTTCTTTTACAGTGAACAACCTACAGTGTGTTAATTTGTTGGAGAGCATGGGAAAATCAAGGCAATTTTCATACAACATGAGACCAACCACTGCTGCAAAACCAAAAAATACAAGACTCAAGCATTAAGCAAAACAATGTTTGGAATTTAAAATCCATTCCAGTACAGCTGTTATCTTTCATAATGTATAAGCCATCTATAACGTATTAAACTTGAACATTTTCAGTTTTGTATTATCACAGCATTACATGCCAAGCAGACTGCTAAGGAGCTGGACTCATTTTGTGTACAAACTGGTTTTTAAATGCAACTGTTAATTTCTTTACCAACACAGTATGAAATCTGAATTGCATTTGAAGACAGAAAATGAAGCACTAAGCCCAGTATTGCAATAACATTGTAGAGGCAATCAAAGCTTTCCATTGCAAAAAGTAGGAATTTTGAATGTGTTCATCAAACAGCGTTTCAAAAAAGAGGGAAATTGTACTAAAGATATTACATTTCTGAGAGACCAGTATTTTACCTCAACTTCATTAAATTAATTTCAAAATCCAAGCAGGAATGGAAGAATAGCCTTCATGCTCCACTTCTCCCTAAAGAAACAACTGTTTCTTAATAACTATGGATTTGGAAGGAAATGTAGACATATTGACATAAAACACTAAAGAAATTGCTTTCACAACCTATGGAAACTATTAGGGCTGTGTTTTCTACCCTCTGAAGTTATCACCAGTTTTTTAAATAACTCTTTTTCTATGTGCATTAAATAGGGAAGCAAGAAAAGACAGGCCTTCCTCTAGAAAAAAAAAAGTTCTTGTAATAGCTTTGGAGCTGCCACAGTGTACAGTATTTACCTTGCACAAACTATTTAAAAATATGAACTCAGCAAAAATAAAAAATATTACTCTAAAGCATACTGTTTTCTAATTTTTTTCTACTTGATACTGCACAATTCTATTTTTTTAATAATGCAGTGTTTCGAAATAATAGATGAGCAGAGTCAGTTTAAGTCTGTTTCTCTGCAAGTTCTTCAGCATCAAGGATTGGACTTTCTGTAACAGCGCTCACTGTGGCCACCACATTTTACTGAAGTATTTTCCAGTAAGATTTACTTGCTTGAAAAAAAGGCAGTAAGAGGTATTGCAGTTCTCTGTAAAATTTTTATTGTTTCACTTACAAAAAAATTGACAAGCTTTGTTCCAACATCTTCCATTCAAAACTAAATAGAAGTAAATGCTTTACAATAAATGCAGTTTGACCTCTTCAATAGACTGTGTTTATAGGGCCAGGTGTCTGGGGATGAGAGGCAAGGTAGATGTTGAAACAGTAATGGAGGTCTGTGAGCCACTGCTCCTGAACTTCACCGCTCTTCAGTGTCTAGAAAGAAGGAGAAAAAAGGTAAAAAAACCTCAAGCACTTGAAAAACTTGGCTTTGTTTTTACAGGTAATCAGGTGCACTGTTAAAAGGTACAAGACAGCCCTGTTCCCCTGCACACACTGACACTGTTCTTCTCTTTTATGCATTTCAACACAGTGTGTCTGTTAAAGCCCAAATAATCAAGTGTTACAACTGGATACATTAAGTCATTACATTGCCAAGTGTGTGAGCTAACACCAGATGTGCTTTCCTTACTCTTAATTAGAATGGCTCACTTACTTTGCAATTCTGCAATTTATAGGCAATTAAAATGCAAATGAGCGTGGTGCTACCAGTGCAGGAGAGCGCCCCAGCCCAGTCTGAGGAGAACTGCTACCAACAGACCACCCCAGCCCAGGCCCAGGAATTCCCTCTTCTCAGGATTACATAGGTGGCTTAAAAAGCCCACAAGAACAAATACAACCCACCCACGGTGGAACAGCACAAGAATTGGTTGTGGCATTTTCAACACTAAAGAGAAACAACCCCCTCCAAACCTGCAGGTTAGAGAACCTCACCATAATGTCTTATATCTGCTTTCACCACCACTGTTTGCAAACAGCCTTTCTTGAATGTGTGCAATGATTTTTAAAAACAAACATGACATACATGTGGTCTCTGGGAAACAAGAAGTTTCATACCATGATGTCCTTGATGATCTGTTGCACCAGAAACTCATTTGTGATCATATGGCTCCTGAGCTGCCCGTGCTGCATTAGTAAGCGAAGCAGCTGAGCAACAACAGGCAGCTCTTCCCGACAGATCCTGCTCACTTGCAGGCTTTGCAGCATCAGCCTCAGTAACCGTGGCAGGAGTGCTAATGCAGAAATGCATGATCTCCACAGCATGTCCCTGAGAAGAAAAGATAAACAAAATTGAAATGATTGGGGACACACATTTCAAGGATGCTTCTATGAACTGGCTGCATGGCTATACAAGGAAACCTGCTTCTGTGGATTCAATCACACCAACTGCATTCACCAGAATTAGTGGCAAAACAGAAAATCTGTACCAGAAAATGCCAAACTTGAAAATATTCCAAAATTCTGTACAGCACTGGAAAATAAGGTCCTGCCCTGGAAGCTGTAAATGTTGCTTAATCTCTCATGCAGTGCAATTTCTGCTTCATACAGCTGCAAAGAGGTTTTTGTTTCAGTCACTTTTTAGGTACACCTGAATCTTTGTTTAAGATTCATAAGAAATTAAATAATGGACTCAGCTATTTTTGATATGCAAGTCATTAAATACAGTAAGGGAAGGAGGACTTGGGCTTTGAATTTTCAGGAAGCTTTTAACAACTTTTCTGTATGTGGAGAAGTTTGACCTGTTTAAAGACATTGCTGCATTTCAGGTGAATTTATTTGAACTCCTTATTTGTAGCTTTTGGGTTTTTAAAATCAAATGGCTTTGCAGTCTATGTAATGATGCCTGAGAAGTTTTAAAACTGAAACATCAAATAAAAGTACTCATAAAGCCAAATCCTTTGCATGGTGCTTTTCAATGTATCTAATGAAGCTAAGGTTAAAGATTAAAGTATAAATATCCAACTTTACAAAATCAGGATGGTTTTGACATCCAAGCAGAACAATTTGAGATGAAACTTTCTTCAGTTACTGTTTTAAGTAATTCCTGGTAACTTTGAAGGTAGTTTTCTTAAATCTAAGTACTGATTTGAAGTAAGCAAAAGAGAGACAGGAAAAAAAAAACTCTGGGGGGAGGGGGCTATCCTTTCATTTCTCATCTCTAAATACTTGTGGCTGCAAAGATAGAGACAAGATGGTAAGAAGAGCAGCTTTACCTTTTCTGTAAATGTTCTGCATCCTCTCTGTCTATAGTTAGCAGAAAGTACAGAAGACTGTAACAACAAGAGGCCAAGAACCTGTGCAGGTTTTCACTTATGATGCAGGCTTGATCCAAGAGCTTATTTATGGCACATAGAACAGATCCAGCTGTGCTATCAGGTATTACAACCAATCCAACCTGTATTAAAATGAGACAAAAAAACCCAACAACCCAAGTTCATCACTTTATACAAAAGATTTTTTGCTAGGATACAAGCAAACCTAGAGCTTTCCTATGGTGACATGAATTACTTTGTTTCTGTTCAAACTCTACAGACCACTGCATTTTTCCAAATCCCTGCTTTCCCAATAAATTGCCACCCATACCAACAGAAGGTTAAATCGACATCTTCGTTCCATGCCTTCTAAACAAACACTCATCTCAAACATGTTTGCAAAACACAGCACTGCTTTGAGCCTTGCTCTGAGTGACAGTGCAGGCACAAACAATCTTCTGGGCAGAACAGGTCTTTCCTTTTAAGCATATATCATGGGACTGGGAAGGCCTTCCGAGTCTTGAAATGGCAGTGAGCAGTCACTGAGGTAGAAGGAAACTCTGATTTATGCTACAGAAAAGAAAGCTTCTACTGGATTGTCACCAGGGTGAGTCTCCTTTGAAGCCCAAAAGGAGCTTCATGGACCAAGGTAAATCAAAGCTAATGAAATATATGGTGAGCCCAAAGTGGGGTGATGCTCTGCTGTTGTTAAAGAGAGAACATCATCTTGAATAACGATTTTATAGGCATGATAAATAATTTAGGAAAAAGTCTTGGTTTTTTTCTAAAGGCAGTGAATTAGAAAGCAGTTTAAATTTTGAAGTACTATGGAGTAAGTACCCTAGATTTTTGTCTTGTAAAGCCATAAAAAAATCATGCACTGTTAGTGTGGAACCATTTACCTTTAAAGAACTATTTAAGGAGTTTGAGAGTAGTCTAATTTGCTCACCTACAAGTACACTGTTTTAAGCTGACAGAGGGAGTTGGTTCACTTAACAAGGTCAGCTGTTTCTTTTAGAAATGTTTAGAAAAAGATCAATAAAGTACAAGCTACAGAAATGTAAAATGTATTTCATTCATACCATTACTTGTGAGAGGTAAGAGATACAGAACAACTATGAGTTCTATGAAACTTTTAAATCCTTCCAGCCTAAGACACTGGGTGTATTTCAAGGCCACGAGCACAGATCACTGTCCCAGGCTGACCCTGTGCCAGTCAGGTGCAGAGGCAGGAGGAGGAGGATGATGGTCTTGCCTAACAAAAGGTGGGACTGCAGCTGTCACCACAACCCTGCTGAATACTACACTGTGGCACCAAACAATTAAAATTAATAACATTCTTCCTGATCAACCATAAGTAAGAAATAAGGGCAGCGATCTAGATGGATAAAAAGAACCATCCTGAAGACCAGCTGAGGCAATACTACTGATGGAATGTGCTGGTCAGCCAGTCTGAAAGATGACAGGAACAGAGACATTTTAATTTATACAAGTGCAGGAGATGAGGCTGCTCAGATAAGTTCCCATATAGGATATATATATATAGGACATATAGGCTACTTCCATGGTGCCTTTGCTACCTGAGAGGTGTCAGCAGCCAGTTGGAGACCTTGGGCAGCAGCCTTGCCAACCATAAAAAACTACTTAATTGTTTTCTCTCAAAGGGACAGGGCAGTAGAACATATAAGCCTTTTTAAAAGTTGATTTAAGTCAACATCCATCCCTAAAAATCTAGACTATGGGTATAGGTAAGCTACTCCCTGCAGAAGCTTTGGTCTAGTGACTTCTCAGTATGGCTCCAAGCAAGGAATGGAAGACACTGGTTAGATCACAGAACCACCTTGACAGGAGGGCAGGGGCAGACCTTGTGGTCCTCCCCCTCATCAGGCAGCATCACAGGGAACTGCAGATTCTGTCCCTGACCATTCTGTTACCCAGCTCTGGCTTTGCCATCCCTATCCTCAGCTCAGGCATGTTCAGGATTAGAAGACAGGCTGTAAAACCCACAGAATGGGTCAGGTTGGGACCACAGGGGTCATCTAGTCCAAACTCTCTGCTCTGCTCAAGCAGGGTCGTCCCAAAGCACATAGCACAGGACTGTGTCCAGACAGTTATTGAGTATCTCCAGTGAGGGAGACTCCACATCATCTGTGGGCAATCTGTTCAGGGCACAGTCAACCACACAGTAAAGAAGTTCTTTCTCATGTTCAAGTGGAGCTTCCTGAGCATTAGCTTCTGCCTGTTGCCTCTTGAACAGCACAAAGAACCTGGCATCCATCATCTTGGCATTCTTTAGATACTTTTATACACAGATGAAGTAAAAACCATCATCTAAAGCTGCTGGTTGCTCTTTTGAAAAGCAAACCAAACCAAGAAGTGTTTCATTTACGGACAAACTGCCTTGAAGACAAGCTGAAATATTCACAAATATAAGCAAAATTACCAACATAAATTTAGATACCAACAGTTATTACGTATTTTTTAAACTCCCCCAAATCTTGTTTAGAGCTTTTTCAAATGCTGAAATTATACATTAAATACATACGATAAATGGATTTGAAGATTAATGAGACTGCTAGCAAATTTATCACAAGGAAGTTTTAATGTAGAAGACAAAATGGTACTCACCAGATATTTACAGATGCCAGTCTGGAGAATGTCAAAACACTGACTTTGTGAAGGTATAGTGGACAAGCTGTGACAGATCACCTGTTTTAATAAAACAAGGTTAAGTTTAAGCACTTCAAATGCAACCAGCAATCACTCACTGTGCAGTCATACTTTGCTGACAGACCTAAATCCAAAGAACCTAGAGGGACATGCAGCAGCTTTGTCTCAAAGTACTCATTTTTTCCACTGTAGAAGAGTAGCACCGTCAACATAAATTGCTCCATGCGTAAAGAGATAATGGTCTACACCATTAGGTTTTTTGGGAAAGGCTCTCTGCATTCTATCTGTGTGATAGAGGGCCAAAAATATTCTATCAAGCTAGACTGCCACACCAAGCCTCCAAATGCCTTTCCTTGGAGCTGAAGAATTTCAGAAAACAGCCTCCCAAATAACTACATCAAGCATGAAACAGAGGGGTCACAGTGAAACAGAAAAGTAATACAACAAAGAAGACTGTAGCAAAGATCAATTTTCAATATATTTTCCTCTTCAGTGCCAAAAATGTCATGTTCAAAAATGACACAAAATATAATACTACAATGGAAAACCTTGTTTTATAAACCGCATAAAACTTTACAGTGTTTATATAATCAGGCACTAGCAAACTACCACGAAATGTTGTATGTCTCCTGGATAGGGTAAAGAAACCAGAGCTCCAGCAGAACTGCTGGTAAGCTGTACTGCAATCCTCAGTAGATGGCTTTCTCTGTTCCTCTTTTCCTTCCCCTCTATTCCAATGATTCACAAACTAGTTGGAGAACTTGGATGCCCTCCCTCTGTTCACATTCACTGCTTATCTCACCAGAGTGGCAACTAAAGCCTCTGGTGAAGCCCACGTGCACAGCACAAGTGCATTATCAGACCATGAGCAATTGTGATGTCCAGCTAAGGACAAGGAAGATGGAAGAACCAATACATGAGAAATGGAATCTTCCCTTTGCGCTTAAGGGAATCAGAGAATAGCAAGATCAGATGTTTGAAGGATGAAAGAATTCAAGTCCATGGGTTTTACAAATATCGCAATTAAGCAAAATGCATTCCTCTAAGCTGCTTCATGACTCAAAGTCTAAAGAGAACTTGCACAGGAGGATCTGACCCGAGGGATTAAATTCTGTGATAGTGTTTTGGTTTTGAGACTTTAGTTGAATCAGGCAGGTCAAGACACCCAAACGAGATAATGACAAAACAGAACATATCAACCAGGTTGTGTCAAAAATAATAGTCCACAACATTTGCAGCTGGAGGATGGGAAAGGTTAGGGAAAGAACCATTAGCTCAAGGTCCTGTGGTATGAAAACTCAGCCTTAACTAATGTGGATGCCAGTGCTAGTTTAATCAGAAATGGCCAAGCGGCACCATTTGCGGTGATACAGAAGTGCACTCAGCTTTTTCCAAAATTACGTGCCACATCTGTTTTTAGCCCTGCTTATGCCAGCAAAATTAAGGAGATCCTTAAGACATCTGCCTAGTGGCATATAAGGTCGGGCTGTCAGGACATTGCTCATGTTAATCAGTATCACAGGTATATTGCAAGTGTTTCATTTGACTAGTAGGACTATTTTGCACTGAATACCTTTACTATACATTTACTTTACAATGAAACAATATTATTAAAACTGAGTACACCATCCTTAATACAGTAGGGCTTTTGTCCACTGCAATTTGAAACTGATAAAATATTAAGTACTCTGGAATATTCCCAAGAAATCGCCTCATAACATCTCTGTTATTAGTAGTATCAAGGAATAAAGTCAAGCTGCAACAGAGGTTATTACTGGAGACTGTCATGTCAAGGACAAACTGTGACACCAATCTGACCTGGTATTTTAATGAGAAGCACTCACACAAAAGGTAAAGCTGCACTTATGAAATCTGTTGGATGACAGCTCCAAGCTGAGAAACCCTGCCAAGGCAGGAGGACTGGACTAACCTATGGAAAAGATCGTGCAGGTTTGATGAGTAACAGCTACAGAAAAAAATCAGTGAAATAAAGTGGTGGGTCATGTGCCTGGAGATTGGTAAAAACTTCTGCATGCAGCAGAGTTTTTTATGAGTTTTACCAGTTGGAAATGAGGAGGAAATTCTGTAACAGCTGACCACAAATGGTTGTGATACAACCACAAAACAGGCAAATTTTACTACAGGATGTAAAAATAATAATCTCAATAGAAGTGCTCAGACAGAATAAGGATCATCTTTTCAATACTACTCTGTAAGACCTTACTTAGAATTAGACCATTTCTGACGTACTGTGCAAAGTAGGAACCACTCATTTTCAGGAAAGGCAAATTCAAACCAAACAGACACAGAAAAATTGCACAGAGATCCTGTCTAACCAGTGTCAATGCAAAGAACTGAAGCTGCCTGGGTTGGCAAAGTGACACGCAAGAAGGGATCTTATTGTCACTACAAAGTGGTGAAAAACGCTGCACCAAAACAAATGTAACTGAACAACAATTAAACATAACAATGATTACAGCTGGCTGGGAATGCAGATGAGATGGAAATTGGGAAGGATGATTATGAAAGGGGAAAATGCAGGAGCATTTGTTGCTCATAGGGCAGAGCTTGGGCACTTTACAAAGAGGTTTGCCATATGCTTGTGAGCACATTACACCAGACACAGTCAGCCAGAGAGATCCCTTTTGATTCAGTACAGACCCACAAATTAAAGACCTTGAAAGCAAATCCACCAGGGCCACCCAACAAAAATACAGTTTCATTATTAATATTTCACCCATAGGACTATGTCCCTAGAGCAAGTCTACCATCCACTGAGGCTCTCCCTGAGAGGACAAGTTTTAGGAGCATTCCATTACAGGTACAATATGCCCATACTCAAGATTGTTCCCAAACTGGCAAGGAAAACAGGCACCACTGGACAGCAGCATAATCCCATAGAAGGGTAAAGTGCAAGTTGATTTTTCAATCTTTTAGATCTTTCTGACCCTCAAAACAGCACCACTATTCCCTACATCACTTCTGTTTTCCTAAAATTAAGCGGGAGAGGTGATTCTTTTCAATTCCATAAATTAAATCCTGCTTGAAATGGCTTTCATAGCAAATGCCTGTTATAAAAAGTGTAACTGAAACGTTTTTAGACATGGAAATGAAAGGAAAAGAAAACTTAATTATCACATGAAAATTAGTATTTTCCCTGACAATTTATTTTCCTTAGGCAAGGTTTTGCATGATTTTTAATTTCCATAATAAAATGTCACAGCTGATTCATTACATTACATTTGATTAGCATTTATCACATTTTTGGCACATTCACAGATTGATTTTGGACCAAAGCCAGAGTAGTTTTGTTTCAGAGCAATCCTGAAATGAACGGACTGAAAACAGGCATTTTTGATCAGGGAGGGGTGTTTTTTTTTTCTTTTTGAGACAAGTATTTTATAACAGGTTTGGCTTAGGCTTAGACATTTTATTGGGGTGGTTTTTTCTTTTCTTTTTAATTTTGCTTGAATGTTCACTTGAATAAATTAACCGAAAGAAAAGCTTTCTCTTAAAGACAGGGATTATCTGTTAGCATTATGCAGCAAATGCTACAGGCTCTGGAATCCACTGGCATATCTTCAAACCAAACCCTATTGATCAGACAAGCCCAAGTATCACGAGCCACACAACTGCAACAGCAGGTTCCCTACTGGTGCTTTGGGAAGTCATTACTACAGGGGACTTCTTGCCTGCCACACTGAAGACAAGCTCCAACAGCAGCCTACCACAACAGGGAAGAAAAAACCCAACAACAACAAAAACCCACCACAAAACAAAACAAACAACCCCAAACAAACAAATAAAAATTTAAAAAAAAATTTTAAAAGGCTGGAAAGGCCCCTCAGAAGGACTTTCTGACCCAGGTTTTTTGGAGATCCTGACACCATGCAGTATTTTACTTCAACTGGATGAGTTAAAAGCATTTTTGCCACTGACAGGCCTCCTGACTGACAATGCAATCCCACACAGGCTTTTCACAGTTCTAATGCAGAATCAGAGGAATTCATCAGTTTAATGTTGTTCATCTCTAAGATGCTCTCACCTCCAGAAGACAGAGTTGGGATGACCCAAGGAAGCCCAGTCTCAGTGTGAGCCCTCATGGCAACAGGAACAAGCACACCTGATGAACTGAAACTAATGTTTTGTTTATTATTGAACTGTTCTCACTCCCTCAATGCTTCCTGTGACACAACAGAATCCTGATTCAAAGTCTCAAAGAAAACTACTAATCAGCAACTGTCCAGAGAAAATTTTTGTATTATTTCAATTTTAGTCATGCTGCAAAGTAATTTTTTTTCAAAGAAAAATACTCACCTTCCTCTGAAGACCCACACAAGCATGAGCACAGAGAGGAACCCAAGCAAGAAGGAATGATAATGGATGGAGTATTTCAGCAAGCCACTGTGTGGAGTCAAACCAAAGGCAGTTCAGACTCCCTGAGAAATGATTTTATTAAAAAAAAGAAAGTTGGCACACGCCAGATACTATAACCTAAGGTGAACTTTAAAATATATTTTTCAACTCCCATCGACATGGACCTCAGACATGGATAACTAAAATGTAACAGGCTGTTCTGCAGTGAATTCCCCAGCCCTCATGAAATGCCTGTTTGGAGCAGGACTGTATCCAGTGTAACATGTTAGTGCGGAGCGTAGAAAACGAGAAGTTTTCAGGTGATGGGGCAGGCAATGAAGCTTGGCTTCTGAAGCTTGGCCAGCTCCCCCGAAGCACTCTCACTTATCAGACACTGTACTCCCCTGACAGGTGCTGCTTCTCTTTCTGAAATAAATTGATTTGACAGGGCAATATTAACAGTGCCCTGAGTTGTTGAGAAAGCTGCGTACAACAAGAGATCTTTGTTCAACTGCCTTGGGTAAGCTCACAGGGGCGGATATGAAAGATATTCCTGATTCACTGACTCCAGAAAATAAACCAAAAAAATCCCATAAAAAGCTCCACATGAAACCCCTACACACTCACAATAAAGCAAAACAAAACCTAAGTTAAAAAAAGAAACAGCCAAAAAAGAGGAACAGAGTCTGCAGGCGAACACTACACAGGTAAGCAACAAGGGAAAAAAACACACTATTGGGCTAATTTTACATTCAGAGTAGCAAAATGTGAATGCAAAAACTTATTTAAGAATTAAAAATGCTCAAGAACATATATGGTGTCCCACATATTGAGAGAGACTTGGTATTTCCAAAGACTTAGAAGAATTATGACACACAGTTCATGTCCTGGTCACAAACAGTGTAACTGCAGCACACAAACTCATCTTGCATCTGCTAACTGTGATGCTTGCTTGGCTGCAGGCTCCTTGGCTGTGACACAGGGTCTGATACAAAATCTATATCTGAGAATCAATTAAATCAATTGGAGTTATCTTTATTTGCCACTGGACACAAATACCTGAATGGCAAGCACCACAGCTCACCTCTTGTGCAACAACTTGATCATGTGTTCAAGTCTGGGTACCAGCAAGATTTGGTGCTGCAAGGCAGAGAGGGCTTGAGACAATCACTCTGGTTCTCTAGATGAGGGGCAATTCTGAAAATACTGTTATTAGCAAAATCAGGGTTTAAGCTCACCAGCCACGGTGCTATCCAAGAGTAGACAAAGCCATACCTAAAGAACATCACAGGTCGGGTTCTCTTCTCAGAGCCATCTTACTAACAAAATTCAAAGAAAGGACACCACAAAACAGCTTTTGTTTCACCTTTTTGCAGCCATAATATGCCCTTCTTTCACAGCTCTGCAGCATCCTCACAGCTATAAAGTGTCACCACAGCCAATTGCTCCTCCTCTGGATGCCTCCTTGTCAAAGACAGGAGGAGGACAAGGACAGTCAAAGGAACATCTGATGTTGAAGTCTTCAAATTCACCTGCCTGCCTCTTCTACAAACAAAAGGACTTCAAAACACAGAAAACTTGACACTTAGCTCTTGTCCCACAAAGACTGTCTTTCTAAGCAAACTTAGGTTAGGCATCACAAGCCAGGAGATACATAAATTCTAATATAAAGCACAATACACAGTACCTGTGGAGTTGTAAACTCATGCTAGTTATGGGCAGTAACACTGCAGTGAGCTCCCAGCCCCAAGGTGTTACAAGATATGCTGGAAGTATATGATGCAGGTACAATGGAGCACTGGCCTGAAGATCAGCTTAGGTTTTCTGGAAGTTTGTATTTTACTGGTGAGGGCTAGTTCTGGTGCTTTTTTGTTTGCTTTGGGTTTAAGTTTTATGTCTTATGAAAGAGACCTTTGAAAAAGAGCTTTATTAATTTTAGGAGGCATTCCTTTTACTTAAATTCTTTCCTTTCTGTTTCTCTGGACTTTGCATTACTTTCCAAGAAAATAATTATTTTCACCTGTAAACATTAAAACTGGGATAGGATGTAGCCTTACTAAACACTAACGGGCTTATACAGAATTTTTTGTCTTCCTTAAAGAAGATTAAAATTGTACCATATTCCTAGTTTAGAAGGAATTTTATTTAGAAGGAAGATTATTTACCCTTAGCTGCCTTTTCTCCCAAATGTAACTTTAACCTGTAAATCTCGATAAAGACAACAAGCTGAAATCTTTCAGGAACTTCAATTCAAAATCTACACTAGAAAAATTTTTTGAGGGTTTTTTTTTTAAGCAATAATCTCTGCTTCAAATTAAGCTACAGCATGACAACATCACCATTTACTTCTCAAAATAAACATCCTTGCAGGGCTTTTAATTTATCTGCACTGACTGGCTATCTTTATTGATTTGCTGTAATTTTTTTAATAGCACATCTGTGCCGATCCAGCCTTCCCAGCTGTATTTCACTTATAAGACCGAACAGGTCTGGACATGGATTGGTGTATTACACTACATGTATCCCAAGGTTTTTGAATTCAAGTCTGCCTTTAAAAGCAGCTGACCTTCCCTAGTGTTTGCTCTTGAACATTTTAAACAATTGGTTGAATATTTTATTTCTTTGAGTCAGTTGTGGGCTTGATACAGCTCTGGAATCTTGACTTCAAGCAAATGCTCAAATTATTATTTGCTTTCCCCATCCGAAATGTTCAAGTGTCACAAACATCAAATATTACAACAGAAATTACCATGTATACACTGTTACCTTGTTAAACTCTTCATTTCTGTGGGCACTTTTTCATTCGATCCTGGCAGAGCAATTCAATTACAGGGGAGTGAACAATATCACTGACAAACACTATGGGCACAGTTAAAATGAGCCAAGGCTGAAGCTCTTCCCTCGGGCTGCAACCATTTATTCTGGAGTCCCATTTATTTCAGCTACAGGGGGGTGATTTTAAATAATTGGCTTCAACAAGACAGAAGTAATTTTAAGCAGAAGTTCCTCCAGAAAAGGAACCAAAGTTCCCACATTTAACATCTCTTTTAGACAAATCATGAAGACTAACCTTTAGAGCTATGCAAAACAGCATTTAAAGAGACATTTTTCTGAAGCATTGCTTCTTAACTGAAAATCACCACTATTTAAAAGCTTCCAAAAAAAAATAACGTGGTTTCAGATTGCCACGATTCCAATTACTACTCTCCAGACAAAAGTAAAGTAGTTTACAAACAATATCAATCTGAAAACAGCTTTTATTAAAAACTACTTAAAAGCATTACTTCCTATCAGAAGTGCATTTGTTACTGTTATCCACATGCTACCAGGTGCCCTGACTATAATAACACTCCAAAAGTCCAAACTGCTGTTGGAAAATGCCTCAAGTTATTCTTTTTCTTTCCGGAAGTTGCCCTTTCTCCAGAGGCACACTGCTTTTTCTCCCAGATCTCTGGCATGCATACATTAGACATAAAATTCCCTCTTCCAGCTCTTTACCCTTAGAAACACACATTACCCATTGCACAGCTATGGACAGAAAGGTGGGACTGCCTTCCCCTGCACTGGGAAACAAAGCTGAGCAGTGACCAGTAAGGCCAGCAAGCTGTGGCCTCCAGATTCACACCTGGGACCCTTCTTCAGTCCCACCACCCTGGCTGCTGCTGCCTCACAACCCCAACACCCCACTGGCCAAGCAACAGCCCCTGCAGGCTGGCTGCTGCCAAGCAGGATGCTGGAACAGTTATAACCCACCCTGCTCTAATCTAGAGCTTTTTCTCTTCCACCTGCTTGTTTTCATAGAACTTATGGGGAATTAGTATTTGCAACTTTATTATTTTCAGCAGAGAGCTAAAAACTAACAATGGTTTAGACAAAACTAGAGGTGGAAGAAATGAAAGAAGACGATGGAAAGACTTATAGGAATCTGATCACTAGTCTCATTTCTAGATAGGAAGTCAGGCCATCAAATTCTGATTCCATCAGAGTTCCTTATTTATTTTTACCCACATTAAAATACTTTTCCATTGAGAGGAAATCCTGAATTACAACTACACAATAAGAACTCATAAACAAACAATTCTCAACACTGAGTAGAGGCCTGGTCTGCAGCCAGCAAGCACTGTTCTCATTTAGCAGGTATTAAAAATTACAACAAACATTTTGCTTAACACTACAGCACCACCATAAACTGCCTTATCCAGCAAGGGAACAGATGAAAGGTTAGCATTCAGAAGCTCTGCACTATACCTAATTCCACCAAAAGCATGACTAATTCAAGCCAGGGTTTATTATTTCCCGTAGCACTTCTCTATCTAAATAAAGCAATTTTCTGCCACAGCTAAAAATATTTTGACTCCAAAATTCTATCACACCTTTAACTATCTCCACTTGGAAGAAGGCAGTCTCCAAACCTACCTCCCTCACACTCAATGCTCACAGAACCCTCATATCACACAGTCTTTCTAGACACCCTAGGAGAGCCTCATGATTTGCTGGCAGTTTTCTTCTCCCCAGAGCCTGCAACTCTGAGGTTTGCTGGTTTTGGCTGGGATTTTTCTGTTTTTGCTGTTTAGTTTTGTATTTTCCTTTTGAGAGCAGATTAGCTTGTTCAGTACCTAGTGAAAACTACTTGATCTACAAAAAATATTCCTGTGCATCTTGTGGCAAATCCTGAATGCAAAGGTTTTGAACAAGCCTTTTTCTTTTTTTTTTTTTTTCCTTACCTTCTTGGTTATAAAAAATTGTCCAGACTCTGAATCCCAAGATTTTAATGGAATACAGTCCCTAGAATAATTTTTTCAGAAACTGAGCATTATATAGCATATTGGTCAAGATGTTTGAGGTTGGAGAATGGTACTCATACAAGGAAAAGATAAAACTCCCCAAAACTTAACACAGTGCTGTATTAGGTATTTAAACACAGAGAAAAAAGTAATCTTAAAGCTGAAGAGCTTCAGCAAGGTTTTGTTTATGCATCATTTTCCATATCTATGACTGCATCTGAAATCAAAACCAGACAAGTGAAAAATGAATGGAATTCTGCAACTCATAAAAGGAAATGGTTGCCTCAATACCAATAATCACTTCTCATTGTAACACAACCAGATATGTCACCATTATTACCAGATCAGAGGTAAGATCATCTTAATTTTTCTCCAGCATGCAAGCAAGCTACTGAAGAGGTGCCCCTACTTTTTTGTTCCCAAAATTCCATGGGGAAAAAAAAAACCAACAAACTAGCAAACCTGGGAGGAACACCCCAAACAGCACTGCAGTACCTGACAGGTTTTTAATGGGAGCAGTTTGACTTCTAGATCAAATATAAGTGTAACAAACCTACCAAATAAAAGAAAACAACAATCCCTTACCCATACTGTGAATTCCATTTTGTCTAAAAAGCAAAAATAATGAAGAGATTTGTTGATGGTGAAACCAAAATACCTGGTTCATTTCAGAAAGAGTTTTCAAATAATCACAGAATCCCTAAAGTTGGAAGGAATACCCTCAAGTTCCTCTAATCTAAGGCTCCTGCTCCTGCTGAGTCATCTGGGGCAAGTTACCCTGCACTGGTGTCCAGCCTGGTTTTGAGTACATCCATAGATGGGAACCAGAATATCTCTAGGCTATTCATCACAGTATTTGACCACCCTTACTTGGAAAATGCAACAGTTCAGAACTCTCTTTGGTTAAGAGCCTACAAAATCAGGTGGGTCTAGAAGGTCTCATCCTTCTTCACATAGATTTTTGATGCATGGGTTTTTTGCTCCAATTCTCTTTCAAAAAATAGCCTCCAGAAAAGACTTTGGGCTGACACATAAGTGCAGAAGTAGTGCAGTGCTCCACAGGATCTCCAAATCATCTTTCATTACTAAACAAGGATATCCAGCTCTTTGTTTACTGACCGCCATCTCCTTCTAACAACCTGGGAAAGCACCATGTCTCTTTCCTGAGAAAAGGTACTTTAACAAAAGTGAGTCCCAAGTTTCTGAAAATCCTGAATCTCCCTGATAGCACCAAAATACTGAAGATTGTGGTAGAAGAGACTCAAACTTGCAACCGGGAACCAAAGGCACAAAAAAGAAATCAAACTATTTCACTGTTCCCTTTGTGAAAACAGCCCTGTTTCACTGCCAGCTTTGAAAGATGTATGGAATAGAAGCAAAAAGAGGAAGGAGAAAACACTAAAGGTGACATTTTTAGAAACAGGTAATAAATCCTTCAGATGCTGTATGGGATTATGCTAACTCTGAGAAACAAACAGTCGCTCTGTGCATTCACAGACCAACAGGAAAGAGAGTATTCTGATGCCTCCATACTGGAGAAAAGGTATTTTAGTGAGAAAACACTTAATTACTGTCCAGAAGAGGTGAAGCAAAATAAATTAGAAAGTTCAACTGCTCCACAGGCTGAATGACAAGGCAGGACATCTAAAAATGTGAGTCATGGTACCAAACAAAAGCCCTGCTTAAAATACTTTCTAATACATAGCAGCACACATTCAATGTGTATCTCAGACTATCATCAATTTCAGAACGTTATCACTTAAACACTATGATGTAAGAAACATCTACTATATCACTTTATTGAATGAAATAACATACAACTAAAACCTTCTGTTTCACTCTTCTTTCTGAATTCAGGACTAGGACTTCATAAATACTACAAACACACACAGTGTGTGTTTGTAGTACATCACTACAAACATGATTTCACATCTTAAAGTGGTTTCTGGTGAGCTGAACAATAAAATAGTTTATGCAGAAAGACAGCTAATGCACCTGTTTTGAATAAAATCTGGGGGCTCAAATCCCTCTTAGAACCAACAATCAAATTAAGTTTTCATCCCTTATTATGTTAGGTACTGAATTCAGAGTGAAGTATCTAAGCCCAGCATATTTTGGTTAACTAATCAGGAATTATTCAAAATACTGACTAATGCCAACTTAATATTGCTTTGAAGTTCAAATTTTATTTAATGCAAGTGCTTCTTAATTAATAGTGGCACTTATTCTCCAGGAAAACTCTTTATAATTAGTATTTTTACAATTAATTTATTTTTGAAAGCCAAAATACATTGCTGGTCCTAATATTAGTGCTTAAGAATTTCCACCAAGGTTTCTACCAATTTTTTCCTTGAGTATTACTTTGCATACCACGTGTCTAAACATTTAACTTTTAGAGCAGCTTTCTTCAAAATATTATCTGATGGCTGTAGAAAAATGTTGGCTGTTCAACAGCTTTTATATTTTTCATTCTTTTTTCAACTCAAATCACGACAGGATTTAGCCATCTGTGGAAAAGGGATGGAGAGCACTCAGAGTTTGTATGCTGTCATTTAGAATTAGCGTTGATGTATTACCTCTGTCACAGCCCAGTGGTGTAAAAACTGGTCCAGATCAGTTAGGTAAAGACGAATAGGTGAAAGCTGTGTCTGGCTAATGTGTGGTTTTCCTCTAATGCCCTGGAGACTAGTCAGCTCCTCTCTTGAAAACCCTAGGGAAGAAGAAGCAGTACAACAGTATCACAAAAAAAGCCAAACAAGCCAGGTGTTCTACTTCAACAGCATCATTGACAAACACTGTCTTTTACACTATGTCAACATAACAATTTATTCTTAAAAGCTCTTGCTTGGTTTAATAAACTAAGTGTATGAAAGTACAAATTTTGACTTTGACAGAAAATAAAGATATTTTCAAAACCCAACAGTATTGTAACGGGATATAAAAAAACTTTAAGAGGCCGGTGTTATGCTGTTTTCAATATATGTATCTTTTAAAAAATAACAAAAATGAGTACAATGCAAACTACTTCATGTGCTCACAATAACTCAGTAATAAATAATATAACCTCAGGGTTAAAAAAAAAATCATTTGGCTTATAATTTCTAGACGGGTATTAGATGTTTCAGTTAAAAGAGGATGACCACTCCACACGAGTTACTTGGGCTTTGCTTTCATTTTCTCTGCTATCAGTTCAGCACTCTTTTTACCATTTTAGGAACAAAAAGGTAATTTTTGAAAACAAAGTAACTGAACATTATAAATAACTGAGGTGACAAAGAAAACACAATATTTTTTACCACAGCACAAGTGAGTGGGAGTTACTTCTCAGCAATATTATAGCATTTTAAGCACTGTAACTTCCCAAAGTTGCATCACCACAGAATGCAACTATTTTTATAGCTGAGTAAGAATAGAGTAGCAGAAGTAGCTCTGCTCACACACTGACCTTGGCCAGCTCACTTCAACGTACTTTGATTACTTTATTCCGATGGAATGTTTTTAATAGCGTAAGCACGTTCACAGGAAATCCCAGAGGCACTCATTTATATTGTTATGAGCCAATAAAAGGCATTTACTTCAAACTAGAAAAAAAATTCTTGTTTATGTCATATGCTGAATTTAGGTTTTCCTCATACTTTCCTGAAAAAGTTGCTAGAATGAATGAAAAGTATGCAAATATTCAGCCCAAATGGAAAAGCATAAAAGCAGAGTGTCAAAAATCAAATCAAGAAAATAAAATCTCATATCAAAAATATGTGACAAGATTAGAATTACTTTCAGGAAGTACTTACTAAACCATTTACTCTAAAATTAAATTCAGTAACCGACTATCAAAACAAATTTCATTTTGCTAATTCTGAATTATTACATTCATATGGATTACCTATAAGGGTTGAAAACAAGAAGCTGAAATAGTCCACATCATTCACTGAATTATCCTGCACTTGGCACTTCCAGCCTGCAAAGGATGATCTACACAAAACCAATAGGAGACAGTTTATTAAAAACCATATAATTAAGAATTCACAACCTACCTGCACACTACAATCAATTGGCATGCCTAAATTGTTACAATTTTAGCATTCCTGTTTCTAATTGTTGTTAGAATAGCATTTTAAATAGCTTGAAAACCAGAGCTGGCTCTTTTAAAGACAAGACATACTGAACTTTGTATCCCTGCATGGCCTTCAGTTGCTAAGATGATTAACTGAGATAGCAACTTTTCATTAATACTGGTATAAGCTTCAGTACAGTGATGACACCGTAAATTAAACTAATTTTATTTCCCTAACTTGGTAAAAGTCTTTATATTAGAAATGCTGGGCTATATTTTATATCATATCCACTTTAAATACATGAACAACAAACCCCATCTGAAAGCAGTCTCAGCACCTCTTTCAGAACTGCTGAAGCTAGTAAACACAGCTAAGTCAAAAAGTTGGTTGGAGATTTAGAACACAAAAAGGAGCAGTATGCAAAGACAGGAGCAAACCAGTTATCAAAGCTTTCTGACACTTTCCATCTCAAGGGCAATCTGAAACAAGTGGAGCACCAGGCTACTTTGTTGGCTCAAATAAGAAGCCAGTGCTTGTGGAAACTCAGAGCAAACAGACTCCAGTGATCACTTAATGGCAGAGTCTGGCCCATGTGTCAGCGCTGAACCAGGAGGAAGTCAGGAGCTGGGAACAAGGACATCCCACACATGTTTTCCTCACAAGGCTGCAGCTCAGACCCACATCACATTATGCAAAAATGCATATTATTCAAATTGCCTTGTATGCTGCTTTTGGCACTGGCACTGCAGACTATGGATCTTTGCTGTAAGAGATTGCTGCTTTCCACTCTTACAATCTTGTGAAATTTCAGAGCTTCTGAATGCAATTTTCCAAGCCAACTATCTGCCTCAGATCATTTTTTTTTCTAATTTCTCTGTGCCAACAGCCAAAATGGCTTAGCTCATGGGTAACAAAATTCTGGAAAGCTTGTTATGCAGGAATTTTTTACAGCTCCGTGCTTTGGGAGCAAAAATATCAAATTTGGAATACTTTTGTGCCAGGCATATACATTTTGCCACCCACAAAAATCCATCCATAATATTTCAGCATCCACAAAAATGACAGCTAGAATATGCACGTGTCTGGAATTACTCAAAAAGAAAGGAGAAAAACCCCGTAATTTCAGAATTTATTTAAATTTAAGAAAAATTTCAGGATTCCATCAGACTACCATGTAGAATATAGTTAATTCTAGAGAGGCAAAAATCATAGGTGAGTGAGCACAAAGTAAGGCTTTATTAAATAAAACTCCCACTTCACACTGAATTGTTAATGCCTGGCAGCAGGGATTTGCCGTATTTCAGGTGACTGGTTCCTAGCAGGCCTTTGGTCCTGCCCTGAGGACTGGCTCACTACTACCTTTTCTTAACCCGCAGTCTCTCAATCTCTCCCCAGCCCTAAGGCTGCTACTTGGCTGCCAAATTCTCCCAGGACAAATCCCTTGGCCATGGCCAATGGTCTCCCAGAAGAACAGTGAATTTTTTCTGTCCTTCCAAGGAGGTCCCAGTCCCATTCGTTACAGCATGGAAGAAGCTTCACACATACTCAACTATATCAGCATGAGCACTTGCCACTACTTCCCTCCATAAGGTGGATATTCACACAGGAATCAGATCACAAGAGAGAGTGAAATCCATGTCCTGCTCAGCACAGCAGAAGAATCTCCCTAAATCTGATGCAGAGAGACCATGATTCTGACTTGAGGTCACTCATTTTACCAAAATAAGCATTGAGGAGCATGGAGAGAGATTCAAGAGAGTTTAGGACTTGCTAAACTAGACACAGAAATTCAAACTGTGATGCAATCACTGAGCAAAAAGGTGGGAATGCAAGAGGCTGGGAGGGATAATGACAGATGAGAAGCTGCAAAGGCAATCAGGCAAATGTGAAAATAAATAAATCTTGGGTAAGAAAAGAGAAAGAAAGAACATATGATAAGCCCCAATTCAGGAAGTAGGGACTTGTGTGACAAATCTTGTTAGAATCTCGTTTAAAATAATCAAATACAAAAATATTTTTCCATATTGGAAAAATTCCATTTCCATATGCAACAGTTAGCAGATGCTTTGAACTCCTTACAATAGGACCAGTGCATGCGAGAATTTTACATAACCTCCAGAAGAGACTGAACAAAAACTTGAGATTAACTGCAGGTTAGCAAGCAGAAATTGCAATAGGTTCAGGAGATGCCTGGACAGGAAAAGTAATTCCAAAGCTTATTGCTAAACATCTGGAAATCAAACACTTCATCAGTTTTATTTTCCCACGCATCTACAAACTGACAAACAGGACAAGCACGTTAAGCATCCTAAGAGAACGCCAGGCTAAGGGCCACAGATACAGACCTAAGAGGAAGTAGAGAATCCCGGCAGCTCTGCCCTGGGAACATGGAGGCAGCATAAGGAACAAACCCTTGAGAGAGCTATTAAATGGTTTAATTTAAGATTCATCTCTACAAGCAGAGCTACATGGAGTCACACACGCACAAAATCAAGATCCCCAAACTCAGCTGCAGTTTACTGTTTTAGAAAGTGAAAGCTATTACATGCACAGAAGCAGCCTCAATGTTAAAAGAGCAATGATGTTAAAAATAATCTAGCATTAAATTTAGAAAGTGACAGAGAAGGTTGCCTCTGATCTTCAGCTTGGCCTCTCTGTGCATACACCATAGAGTATGATAATATTATGTGTCATATTTTCTCTTAAAAAAAAAAAAATCTATTTCTCATTCAAATCATGGATGAATGGATCAATCAGGATTACACCATGAAGGATAACATAGTCTGACCTGTCCCTGCCCTATTTATTGCATCATCTATAATGTGCACAGTGGATGTGGCATAATTAAAAAGGTAGAAGAAAGCATTAGCTCACAAATTCAGGTAGGTTATACAAGATGCAAGATAAATACTTTTGAAATTGGAGAAAAGAAGTCAGTGGTAACACATTTTTTCAAGTATCATCGGATTATTTTTTTTAACTTTGAGGACAGAATAAGCTCACAGTATTCATACTGGAAGCTTCTCTCATCCCTTTTTTTCAGCTAGTTATCCCTAGTACTGCAACAGCTCAACGGTGATTAAAAGATCACTAACAGCTGTGGAGAGATACAGTTCCAAGTATTTATAAGCGCAGCACCCATCTGATCTCTACTTCTCCACTTGAAATTACAGTGAATTTGAGGTCAATTTTTTGTTTTCGAGACAGAAGATGCTATGTATTCTGAAAAATCAGGGCCCAAATATTTCATACTTTTTTTTTTTTAGGATAATTCCTAAAGTTATCAGGTACTTCTATGCACTTCTGTCTACACCTTTCCTTTCCCTCAGTTCCTCATCTTTAAACTGAGAAAAACACCCCTTCCCATCTCCTGCAGCTGTGAAAATTAGTTGAGCACAACAAAAAACTTCCCTGGGTGGGGGCATGGGGAGGGAATCCCTTTGTTTTCCAAGTGGGACCTAATGCAATAGAGAAAAGATGGAGCCTCCTATTGAAACAGGGCCAAACTGTAACCTGAAGCAAATGCTCCTTCAGTGCTCATCATGTAGTACATACAGAAAGCAGGATGGAAAAAACCCATGAAATCATGTAATTGAAACACCACATGAGAATCTTACAACAAATTAAGACCAAAACCAATGTCTTCCTAATAATACAAACACAAACAGAGCAGCATTATAGCACAGAAGTTTGTTTTAATACAAGTCTAACCAGCTGTCAGCACCTCAATTACCTTAGAACCCAAGTGTCTATAATGTAGATACTTGTTAAAGCTGCTCACTTTTGAAATTCACATTAAAGGAAATAAAAACTAAGATAAAGAACACAGAACAAGAGAGATTCTATTCTAGAACAGATGTTGATGTACTACAAGTACATAAATTATTTTAAAAATCTTAGCTTAACATATTAAGACTACCATGAATAATTGGGGACTGTATGCACTTTTAAAATGTGTTTTCAAGATGCTTGTAAATTACATGTCAGACATCTAACTAAAAAAATTATCTGCTTTATATGTGGAAGAGAGGTAATAAGCATATTATAACTTCTCTTTTTTGTATAAATTATTACTGACAATGGGAACCTGTTATCAAACTGCATATAAGTGAGACCTCTCCAGTCATGTAGTCCAAACCCACATTAACTATGATGAATTACATCTTGTAATTTCCATAAGGTCACCTGCTCTCTGTGGGAACCTCTCTTTTGAGGTTTAGAATTGCACCTTTAGGTAACCTGCTCTGTACACCAAATGGTATTAAAAAAAAGCTGAATCTAATTAACTTAAAAATTACTGCTTCTCTTGTCATTAGCAGAGCAAATATTTCTCAAAGCAAGTGTGCAGTGCATTCCTTTTACCACTTGCTGCAAACTTTTCTTTTAACTCCAGAAGGACTTCACTACTTAAGTTCATGCTGCTGTTATTTTCAGGTTGGCTATATCACACAGCTGCAAAAAAAAAACAACTGCAGTTTGTGCACAAGTAGTTATTCCTCAACTGCAGACTACTATCTCTTTGTGCCTCCTGACTTAAACTAGCTACTAACAGATTTATGGTCAGGTTTAAGGTGTTGATTTTGGTTTATACAGCCACAAGGAGTCTTCGGATAATTTAGAGGTCTCTAGTAACTCAGTTGAACCTTGCTGCACTCATTTTAGAAATTATTCTTCCACTTTTCCTCCTATAAAACACACTGCTCAAACTCCAGTGCAGACAGCAATTCACCTGTCTAGCACTTGCTAAGCAAGCTTTCCTTAGAATTTGGATTGGGGTTGGGTTTTGATTTTATGTTTTTTAGCAATAAAATTGAAATAAAAGTGTGACTAATTTCAATCCCGAGTTCAGTCTCCCAAGTATTTTAAAAGTAAAACATAAAAAAGCAAATGCAAGATTCCAGTTCTTCTGAGGCATTAATACTATCACCCTTTTGTTCATAAATATGAGGGTTATAACACTCGAGAAGTGCAAGGTCAATGGTTTGTGTTTTCTGTTCAAGGAAAATAAAATCCAATTCCCTCACCTTCCAGGAAAATGCTCCCAGCACCATCATTGGAAATACTTAGTGCAGAGCATTCCCAAAGCTTTACAGAATTATTTGAACATTGGCAAGACAACAGCTTGAGATACACAACTTGTACCGTACTAAGTGATCCTATTTTAAATTGATTTTATCAATCACTGATCAAAGATTTAAACCACGCCCTCCCACAACTGTTTTTTAAATCCCAGGTTATAAAATCATTGTAAAAGGAGTTTCCCCTGTATTTCTTTCACTGATACTTCTGTTTCACAAAGAACATTTAAACAGTCACAGGCATAGTCAGTAACTGATTCACTCATTTCTTGAAAAAACCTAACTGCATTCTAGGCCTCAACTCTGAAAATTTAATAAAATTTAATAAAATTATTAAGTACAAATCCTCAAAATAGTTCAATGACTAAGTCACTGTGTTAGGAAATAGGAAATCAATCTCTCCTTCAGATGAAGACAGTGAACACAGACTTTCCGCAACCTCAGCAAGTGCTTTAACAACCAAAATACTATTATTAATTTATTTTTAAATTGTCCTTCAAACACATCAGGAGCAGAAAGCTTCATGAGATTCTGTACACCCAGCAGACAACCACTGCATGAGGACAGCAATCAAGCAGGAAAAGACTTTAGGACAACAGTTACAGGGACTCTGCCCATCTCTGATCCCCAGAGAACAAACTGTTCTGGTTCTCATCCCAGAACAATTCCTCAAGATAACCTGTTGTAACTTCAAGCAGATGCACAAAACATTATGGAACCCAACAAACCAGAAGGGAATTACCAGGGTGAGATGGCATTCACCTTGCAAAAGAACTCCAAGGGAAGGCAAGAATGAACTGAAATCTGCAAGAGTGTGTGGAGTGACAAATGCCAGGATGTTTTTGGAATTTTTAAGTTTTTTTTTTTGCGGGGTTGTTTTTTTTTTTTTTAGCTGGTTGGTATGCTTTATTTTTAAAAATAGGTTCCACATAACTAAGGTCTGTAACATCAGTGCCTGCACCAGGCAAATTAACACTGTAAGAATGGATGAAATGAACTGACACATGAACACTTGTGTCACGCTTGGGAACAGACAAAATGGTTTCTGAAAAAAAATTTTGCACGATGCATCTCTTAGAAATCATGTTAATGGTAGCTGCATGTGAATAAGAAAGACCCTATAACACTTAGGGAAAAACATTCCAGAAATCTAAGCAGCTTCAGGGTAGGAACAAAGGTCCTTATATCAAGAGATAATTGGTTTAAAGGCAGGAGATGGTGGGCAGAACTGATCAGGTCATACAGCAGAAGACAGACATCACTGGACATCACTGGTGACTACTAAGGAGCAACCCAGAAAGAGAGATGACAAAAGTGAACAAGCATTCACACTATTTGTATACAAAAGCATTTAGAAGTGTAAGTTAATCAAGGCTACTGTATACTTTTTTGTCTCTTGACAAAGCAATTTGGTCACTTTATCTACCTAACAGTGGAAATGACACACCAGCACCTCCCACGTTCTGTTGTTCTGCAACTCATCAGGATACAGCAGAGCAGCTCTTTTGGCATACCCAGGAGTTCAGTTAAGGCCTTGGAAATATGAGAAGCAAAGAGCTTCTTCCGCAGTAGCCAAAATAATCATGCTGCAACCAAGGATCATAAAGAATTGTTTCCACTGCATGAAACAGGCCTGAGTTTTCCTTCACAACCCAGGGCCACAGATACGTAGAACAGCACTCCTTTACCACCTGTGAATCTTCCATTGTGATCAACCAGAAATTGCACTGAGGAAAAAATCTTTACTGATACACAGAGAAGTGTAGAGAAAAGGCTTCCTTGTTTCTTTTGGCTTCCTATTTTTATGACCTGTGTTATCTATGACCTCTCAACACAGCAAGTTTTACATCAGCCCATAGTTTATCTATCAACACAGAACTGTTCAGCTACTGATCAGTACGCATCAGAAGCATCAGAGACTTCCACACAGATACTGCAGCATCTTTCCCCCAGCTCTAGAGAACCCATTCAAATCCTCCCGCACAGTGCCCAGGGGTCACTGTGTGAGCCCAGAAACACTGTTCGGCTGATAAAACCACATTGGGACAGCCCTGTACATGTGTCTCCTAGCCAGCCTTCTCACAGGACTGTTATGAACTCTGCATGTCTTAGAGCCAGCCAGCTGTGTAATGACAGCTGCATTGCCTGACTGCCATTTAAAATAGTGCTTACATGTAAAAACACCTGTCAAATATGAGGTAATGGATCACTTACAGAATTACTTATGAGCATGGCAAGTATGTTACAATACATCCCAAACACCTCCATATTACCATTGTCAGGAACTGTGTGTATAAACAACAAAACACTCTGAAAGGAGCAAAAGCACATACAAGTACCACACTAGGACTGTTGCACCTTCATGGAAGAAAAATATACAACATTTTCTTCCAGTGTACGCATGTACTTGCACTTCTGTAAAACATATTCTTTTAAAACATTAAAAAGTCCTGTGCCAATATTTATCTCAGCTTCGGCACAGTTTATTCCTGTTCAGCTTTAATTAAAAATAATTTCTGTCAGATTGAAACACAACTGAAATAAAGTATAAATTCATGTCCCTGCATCAACTTAATCAAATCAGTTTTGAGTTCTACTGCTAATGAGTATCAGCACTCTCAGTTTTCATATCAGTTCTGAAAAAGACAGGAAATCATGCCTGTCACAAAGTTATGCTGAAATTCCTAAAAAAAAAAAAAAAAGAGAAAAAAACAAAAAAATGAAATCTTTGAATACTTCTCCAACCATATACCCATCTCATCATTCAGATGAACTTAGCTCCAGGTAGCACAGGGCCTGAATGTAAGCTCCAAGAACAAATGAGAGGTTTTTATCTTCCTTTTCCTCCAACAGGTTACCATGTGTAGCCACTGGTTTGTTAGTGTGAGTTTTTTGTTTTAACTTTCATTATCTCTTTTGAAGGATCAAGTCTTTCCATTTGAAAATGCGGCAAAATACAACAAACATCTGAAAGGAATTACCAGGGATTTGAGGAAAAATATGAAGCCTATTTTAAGAAAACAACAATTTAAGCTATGCATTGTTAAAAGTAAGCCTGTCAGCTGCTCATTTGCTCCAGAGCTGCAGAGGTTGTCTGAAGCAAAGCACTGCTTTCACATTATAAATGAGAGCACAAATCAGAAGAAACATTCACTAATGAGCAAACGGCATTTACTGACGGCAGCAATTGTAGTGCAGAACATAATTCTTTTCCCTTTGATTAGGAACCTCACACTACAACCAACCTGGGGAAAAATTTAGGGGCTGTGTCCTTAAATACAAGCTTGGACTTCTCCCTCTTTCAAGTCCCAGACATTTACAAAACAGTGAGCAAGAAAAAGGAAATTTGCTGACCAGATGTGGATCAAGGAATGCACTGTAACCCACCCCGGGGTCTGATTCTCAAGAACTAGAAATATTTTCTCATCTTTCATCAAGGAAAACAGATCATTTTTTTACCCTTCATCCTCAGTGGTACCCCAACAGGGAAAAGCCAGCATTTTGAAAGCATAAATGTTTAGTTTATTCAATAGTGTCTCAAGCACTTTTGTTACCATTTTAATACTTTCCTCCTTTACTTTTGTTTCTAAATTGAGGGGTGCAAACATAGAACCAGAAAAGGCACTTCAGTGAACTTTTGTTTCTAAATTGAGGGGTGCAAACATAGAACCAGAAAAGGCACTTAAGTGAACACAGATCTTACTATTGTTGCATTTTTCCTAGCAACCCATTCATAACTACTATACCTCTCTACAAATGTATGACTTTTGACTTATTCTCCAAGATGTAGTGAGCTGGCTTTCCATTATATACCATTTGTAGTGAACTGAGAGTTTCCTCTTCTTTGTTTTGTATTATTTATTTAATATGAAGTTAGCTTATTTTGGCAAAACTTTCATTTTACTGATGTCTTTTTTAAAATAAATATACAATTCTGGAATATTTTCTACACTTTACTTGCATGAGAATTACTGTATTCAGTTGTTCTATCAGTGTTGCTAACCACAATAATGGGTTACAATATCCTCTCTAAGTTCTTCCCTGCTTGCAAACACTTTGGGGGAATGTGCTATTTTTCTTTTTCTTGACTACAATTATGCATTTAATAATTCTTTAATAAAGTAGTGTAGAAGGTCTTCATTAGCTACATTTTGCATTCTCACTGTGCCTCCTCATGCTGTACTGGCAAAGGCTGAAGATAAAATAACTAGGAAGGCTAAATAAAGAAAAAGTAGCATTTAATTACAAAGGACATATCCATAAAGAACTCTATTATAACCCTAAAACATCTCTGAGTAATGTATCTGAAGACAGAGAATTTTACGCCTTACAGTGTTAAAATGTCCATCTCAGTTCTAAGCCCCAGATTCCAGAGGATAGCAGGAATGAACAGGCATGCCTGGATGCCTGATGAGACACCAGCTGAGCTCCCTCATTATTGTCTGGAAAGCAGCGGAATATTTTAAAGGTGCTACCTTTTAAGAGGAGTTCATTTACAGTTACATCAAGCAGAATGCAAGTTACTCCCAGGGTTATCTCAAACCTGTGAAAACTTGGAACTCCCACACAATTTATGCCAGAGAGCACTCAGCTTTCATTTATATGGTCCTCACCCTGCTCCTTTTCTACAGCAACAGAAACAACACTTGGCGAGACCCCAGCAGGGAAAGAGTCCCAAAAGAATAAGAAATGGCTGTTTGAAGCCATTGGAGATCTCATTTATGGACACTCTACTTCAAGAGAGAAATGCCATAAATTAACTCCCATTGTTTTTTATCTAGACAGTGAAATATTATCTGTCCAACTCTCTATTACAGTGAAATAATTTCCAGACACACTGTTCCAATGGATAAAAAGTTGTAAAACAACCCTAAATCTTATGCATAAATAAGGCACATAAATAAATCGCATTTCAGTTTCCTTATTTGTACTTCAAGGAATGAGAGGAGGCAGCAAAATTTTCCCATAAAGTCAGCAATCTAACTTCCTGATTTATGTATCTGATCACAATCCCATAATCTGCATTTCTTAATTCACAGAATAGATCACATAACATTAAATACACAGATTATATATTAATTGTCTTAAACATATCACCTTAAGCAAATGGGAAGGAAGAAAGAAAATTCCGTTTGCGAGAGTATCTGGCCCTCAATCAGCACAAAGTCACTCAGTGGCAACTAAAAACAATGAGCCTGACAAATGGGTTTCTTTGCAACTGTAACAGTACAGAGTTTGGTATGTAAATAGCAGACCACTTTTTCGGGCAAACAAAGTAATCTACCTTAAACAAGAAGGTACATTTACAATATTTAATACATTTCCACGTTTGACAAAAATATTAGCCTCAAAGTCAGTCTTCCAAAAAGTGCTCAAAACATAAGCACATGCCACACTAGTTCTTTAAAACCATTCTGAAGTAGCCCTTCTGCCCTATTAATGCAGAAAGCAGTCAAAGGAAGATTACACCAAAATTTTTTTCCACCTCTACTTCTGATACTGCTATCAAGTTTATTACCTTAGTCCATATCAGACTATCAATGGTTTACATATTTCTTTGCCTCCTGGAGAGAACTGTCTACCTGTCCATACTCATGACCTCAAGGAATTACCAGAACTCCACTGCCAAGGTAAATCTCAGACTGGAATTTCAAGCCAAAGATCCACTCATGCCATATATTATATACTCCAAGCCAACACTTAAACCATTCACCTTGAACTAGCAGTGAACTACTATTCACTTATTTAATAGCTATTCCAATAAATCATAAATGAAAAATAAACACTGCAGTTAACTCTTCTAGAAGTGTGACACACTGCATCAAGATGAATTGCCTATCTCAATATATCAAAATAGTACCACCTAAAAGATCACAAAAGAAATCCATCCAGTAGATTTGATGCAAAAAACTTTCTATAATACTACCCAGACCTTCCAATTTTTCTCCATAAATGTAAACTTATCAAAGGCTTAAATCAGAGGCCAAATCAGAGAACTCATCTCCTGTCAAGAAGCTGCTCTCTCTCATTTCTCAGGCAGAAGTGGCAGACTGTTCACTCATGTCACCCCACACCCTTCCTCACCTGTATGACTTATACCCCAAAACCCTGGCACACTTCCATCTGTCAGAACTCTACCTGCCTGGATTTATTGAAACTACTTACATCTCAGATCCCATACAGTAGGCACAAGGCAGGCATTTGAGGAGAACAGCAGGGAAATTAAGCCACTACAAAACCTTCCTATCCTCAGTTTCACCTGAAACTCACCAGCTGTAGCCACCCCAGTGACCTCAACACCAGCAATGCCTGTTCACTGGCACAGAGATCATGACCAATTAGTGCAAACCTGGCCATGTTCATACCAGCATCCAAAATGGGGTGGCTGCATTTCAGCTCTCTTTTCAGAACAGTCCTTGGTCTGTGCCAGCTTCAGCGAATGTAGACCAAAAGCACTACAGAAACCATTCTAATAACTTAACAGTATAGATAACCAACCTCCCAGGGGCTCAGAAACCTTCCCATTCTAGATGGAAATACTGCCAACATCATTTTGATTCTCAGCACACACAGCTCACTTAATGGGCTCTTACACACCACTTGGGTATTTGCTTCACCATTGCAAAAATAAAAAGTGAAACCATTAAATATTTTCAAAATTCACTTCTAATAAACAAAAAAAAATGTCTGCAAAGTAGCACACAATAATTATAACTTAATGCTACCACCCGATATCATCACAGGGCTTTGCTTTGAACCATCTGGACACACTTAGTATTACAGTTCTATAGTTTACGCACAAAAAACCTACGAGTTCCTTGAGTTTCGAATGATTGTTCAGGGAATGACTGCAAGTTTTATTATGATCCATAGGTACTCTCAGTGAATCCACCTTAACGTAGCTGGTCCCTGACAAATACACACAGCTCCATATGAGCACTCTTGGATGCGTGCAAAAACAGCCGTCCTCTGCCAGTCAAAATAGCGCAGGAATAAAGGCTGTTGAAGAAATTAAGGACAAGTACCAATCCCTTTGACGCTCCTGAATGCAATCTATTTAAAGCCTGACGGATAAGTAGATTCCATAGGAGAAGAGAAATTTAGGGAGACTCCCCACTCAGAGACCGGGAATGTACCGGAAGAGAAACAGCGCCATCTACTGACAGCAGCGGGGTATTCGTAAATGACGGCTCCCCGTGGATTTGGGAGAGTTTCTCCGTCCAAGTCACAATCTAAAAGTACAGAAAATGTCCGACGAACAAAGCTGCGGCAGAGAAATGTGGAATTACAAAGTTTTTTTTTATAGTACCATTCATATGACAAACTTGAAAGTTTAACTCCGAGTATCACAAGAGTTGTAAATGATGACCAGGAGTCACCCAGTCTCTCTACTTCCTTCAAGGCTTTACCTGTGCCACCCCTGCCCAACCTGACTGCCTGATATTAAGTATTTCCAAGGAAGTTTTTTTGTATCCCCTTGCTACACAACCCATTCCAGTATGTATCTCTGCTTTCATAAAATTTTGCCACCACTCAAAACAAACATTCTCTTGACATTTAAGATCTGTATTTTTAATCCTGCTAAAACTGCACTCTCCCATTCCTTTCCAACAGCCTTGCACACAACTGACTCCAACTTCTTCCCAGCCTTATCTACCTAAAATGACCATTTGTCAATCATTTCCCATTATTACAATTGACAGACTATCATTCTTTGCTCTTCTTGAAACTCAATCCAGTCTCTCCATGTCATTATCTAAAAATGAGCCACAAAACTGGATACAATAGTTCGGCTTGGTCTTTCTGATAAAAGACAGAAAATTGGCTCATTTATCCTGTGTGCAATAACAGGTTATGAAGCTAAGCTAAGGTTCATATCTACAAAACCTACTATTGTTTCCTAGACTGTACAACTAATTTTCCAATGAAAAAGAAGTATCAGAGTCTTCTGTTCTTGTAAAGTTAATATTTAGCATAACTTATCTTCCTATCTTTGAATGTTTTAGTAGACAAAGCAACTTTTTTTGGACACCCCCCTCAGCCAAAAACATTTCTATCATCTTGGGTCCCTACGTCCTTAAGGCACTCTATATGAATCTTCTAGGATAAAATGTTTACTGTCATGATCATTGGAAAAAAAGAAAATAAAAGACAGTAAAAGGAGTCTTCCACAAAATACATTTCACCTAAGCCAAAGTTAAAAAAGCTATTGTCTACAAGCACTGTGTAATCTGTACAAAGTTTTTAACTTGGATATATAGGTAAGAATGTATTTTCAATCCCTTTGTCTATGAAAGAGTCATTTTAATCTTTCCAAGGACTTGCATTATTTTCAGACGTGCTTCTAAACAAAACAAATCAACTTCCTGTTCTTAATACTGATTCCTCTCAATAAAGTGAGAAGCGCCTTATCAAATAAAAACAATACGCAGTCAAGAGCAATCTCTCTTTTTCAAGTTTCATCAAAACTTCCAGGGTTCCAGAAAGAAGGACTGTCAGGGATTATCAATATAAAAAACTGCATCATTTTAAGTACATCAGTACATTTTTCTTTCAATTAGTGATTTCAGACAGACTTCTTGGGTTGATTATCTTTGAATCCAAAGTAAGTTCAAAACATGTTTCAAATGCCATAAAATAAAATCCAAATACTTCTTTCGTACCTCTGAAAACAAAGAATTTACTCCTCCTCCTCTGTTCTCAGAATGTAACCTACTTTTGGTAAGCACACTGCCTCCTGTCTGCCACTTGCATCTTCTGCCAAAAGGTTCAAATGTCCACAACCCACCTGCAGCTTTACGGTAATTTTTAGAAAACAGGCACCCCATTACTACAGAAATCTCCTACAATGAAGATCCACTAAGATCTAACAACAAAATAAGCACCTGAGTGCTTATTTCTGACTTTCATTCTTACAACTACTGTCTTTGAACTGGTTACACTTTGCCACTGACCTTCCAGTATATGGCATTTTTTCATTTTTAAAAATATAATCTGATGTCCAGCTTCCCAAAACTAGACAGAATTTCACTTTTACAGCAGTAATGCAGTACATATATAGGATATAAATTTCACTACTATTGCTTCTTATGTTTGTCACCTTATCCACATGTTACACAGCTAATACAAACAGGTCTGTATTTGACAGTACATTGTATTGTGTCCTATTTTAATTAAAAACGTTTCAGATCCAAAAAGCATCAAGAATCACTTTAAGCATAATTCATATAAGTTCAATTCCTGCTTGTTCATCCACAGTTCCACTATGCTGACCAGTGGAGAAAAACGTATTTTTCCCAGAAGCAAAGCAAAACACCCTTGTGAAATCTCAGCAAGCCCTCCATTCATTTCAATGGAACAGCAGCTTTGCTCCCTGACTTCACAGGCAAACCTGCCCTCTTTCAAACCAGGACAAAAAAAAAAAAAAAAACAAGAGCATGAATAATTTCAAACAAGGCGTTCACCTAGGAACTATAAATTAGCTATTTAGGTATGGTAACTGGAGAAAAAGTGAGCTGAAACAAAGCAGAACATGAGAAAAACTGGTTGGTTGTTTTTCACTATCAGCTGTGTCAGGTTGAAGTATTCACAAGGAAAAGCTGCAATTAGTAGCAGAACAAAGACCACTGGTGATGATGTTCTGGGTAGAAGGTGCTCAATACCATGCAGCCTTATAGATTTTGTAAGAGATAGGCTAATGTTGCTTTGCATCCTTACTGAAAGGACCCAGGTATTAAAAGCACTAATGTTTCTATTTCAAGATGAAAATTATTGGCAGACTTCATTAATATATACAAAGACAGTAAAATAATATGGATAGATGAATATGGCACTTAAAAACATGGTTTAGTGGTGACTTGCCAGTGCTGGATTAACGGTTGGACTCTGTCTTAAAGGTCGTTTCCAATCTAAACAGTAGAATGGTTTTCTCAACATGTACTGTAGAAAATGGGGCAGTGTAAAGACAGTCAAAGCAACAGGCCAACCACACCATCAGCTCCTGCACGTTATATTGATTTTCCGTGTGCAAACTGATCACTAAGTTCATGCCTCATGACTAGATATTCCCCCCCGGGGCTGTGTTTGGCTAGAGCCAAGCGCAGAGCGCGGTACCTCATGTGCAGGATGCCGATGAGGGTGGCGGCGAGGTCGGAGGACATCCTGCCCATGATGCAGCAGCGGCTGAGGCAGGCGAGCAGGCTGGCGGGCAGGCAGGGCAGGAAGTACACGAGCTGCACCAGGCGCCGCTGCGCCTCGGCCGGCAGCAGCACCAGCGTGCCCTCGAGCGGATCTGCGGCACACAACACATGATCAGCATGCGCCCCAACACACCCCGCTGCACCAACCAACTACCTCAGCTACCCACTGACACGAGGACACTATAGCCAACATGAAAGAGGGGTAAAAAAGGAGGAAAAAAGAAGGCAATACTAGCCTAGAAAATAGGAGGCTTGGAGAAGAACGTATTGCTCTCTATAATTAGCTTAAAAGAGGTTGCTGCCAGGTGAGGGTAAATTAGCCTCTTCTTCCAGGTAACAAGTAACAGGACGAGAGGAAAATTCCTTAAGTTGTACCAAGGGAGGTTTGGATTGGATATTAGGAAAAATTTCTTCCCTGAAAGGATAGTCAGGCATTGGATCAAGCTGTCCAGGGAAGTGGTGGTATCACCATCCCCTGAAGTGTCCAAAAAACATGTGGCATCTGGGGACATGGTTTAGTGGTGGACTTGGCAGTGCTGGGTTACCACCTGGACCTTAGAGGTATTTTTCAACCCAAATGATTCTATGATTCTCTAATACACAAAAACTGAAGTTTCCAGTCTATCAGATTTAAGTCCTACTAACTTGAACTAAAGATCTCAATTTACTCTCTAGTAAGTGACATACATAGTTCATTTTAAGCTTTAGGGGACTGAACCAATCTGCAAAACCCTGCCCCCCATCTAGTCTTTAGGTTCACCTAGGAAAACAGGATTTTCCACCTACTGCAACCTGCCTGCCAGGTGAAGGACAAAATTCCTTGTGCTGTAGTGTCAAAGTCTTACCGTATATTCGAGCAGCAGTGGCTTGTAAACTTTGCAACAATTCCTTGTTTGAACGAGAAGCAGCGGAATGAATGATATCAATGAGCTGATTGGAAAGCTCGGGGTTCCTCAAGCCAAGCAGAGCCAGTTGCTGAGGTAAGCCAGCCAACCAACGAGATAAAACTTTACTTCGACTTCTAAAGAAAGAGGGGAAAATCAGTTGCAGAAAAAGATAAAACAACAGAAACCCACACAAACTTCTCTTCCCATTTTTGACTAAGTTGCTTTTATTTATCTTTTCTGGCTCAAACTGAAACAACTGTATGGACTAATCCTATCTTTCATAGGCTACAATTTCTATGTCACCCTGGTTTATCAAATCAAGTATCATTTAGAAACCAAAAGCATTTCATCAGCTTATTACTAAAGTGATGATCGCAAGAAAAAAAGCTGCCAAGCGCAAATCAAGAAGTTCAAAGTAGGTCTTTGAAGATGTCACAAGAGTAGCATGATGATGATACAGATTATTTCACTCTCAAAGACCTGTCAACCAAAAACTTTTCAAGGAAATTAAGTACCCATGACACAAGACAGAAGGGCCTTGCATAGAGATGAACTGCTGAACAGCAAGAAAATCCTGGAGAACAGACCATTGAAGTGGGTGAGTTGGAGGTGGGGTCAGAGGTCTCAAATTACTTGACATGGAAACAGTGGATGGGATTGAAACATTTGATTAATATTCCACAGAAAGAAGCAGATGCTAGTATCAAATGAAGCTAGAAGGAGCCAGGATTAAACAAGCAAAAGTAAGTTGGGTCTTGACGCAGCTGAGCTTTGTCACTCCCTGCCAGAGGATGCTGCAGTTGCTCTTGATTTAGACTGGTCCAAGGAATGTTGAGAAAAGCTCATGATACAAACACCCACTGAGTGATAAACTCACAGAAGCTCTGCAGAGTGAGGAAGTACAGTCTTCAAATGGCTGGAAGCTCAGAGTATTAATGTAAAAGTAATTCTTTTCTTCCTTAGCATCTACCATAGGTCAGTGCTGAAGGCAGATTGTGAGGCTGAATAGCCTTTTCAGACTCTTACCAGTATATAAATGCACATGTGCCCACACACACACAGAGACACACACTATATATGCATATACACACAGTGCACAGTATGTGTGCAGTGATTAGGGGTGAAGATTAACTAAAACACGAAGAGAAAACTTAATTCTGAACCATGTAATAAATCAGTCAATTTGTTGGGTTTTTTTCCACAAGGCAGCAACAGGCCAAAAGCTCCTACTTTATCCTTTTAATCAGACACACCTAAAAAAAAAACATTCCCAAAAAATTCTGAAAAATGCTCCAATGTGATTACTGTTCCTCTTAGACCGTTCTTGACAAGCTTCTGAGAAAAAAACGTTAATTAAAAGAATGAGAACAGTCAGAGAAGGGCTGAAGGAGCTACAACATCAAACTGAATGGAACAATATGAATGTCATCCAGGAGCTACTGAACAGTTCACATTTTGAAGAAATTAAAAAACCCTACTTGTTCCTAAAGGAAAGAAATGGAATAGTGCAGTACACAAATACTATGTTGTCTTCAAATGTCTTGTCAAGACGTTAAGTGTAGTCACTTTTTTGCAAAGAATTTTGGAGATTTCATTAATCTCTTACTAAACAATTTCACAGATCCATGCAGAAGACTAAGAGGAACAGCAGCAAAACTACTGCTATTTGTGATGCCTAAAGATAGAAAGTTAAAGCTTTCCAGATCATCATATGATCCATGAAACTGAATGAGATGCTCAAGATTTTCAGGTAAGTACACAGAACAATGGTTATGAAACCACAGGGACATTAGCCAGTATAAAAAAGATCTCTTTTTCACTCTCTGTGAAAAGAGAGAAAAATGGGATATTTCCAAGTGTTTTTCCATGTCCTTCATATTCCCTACACTTTTTATAATGTTCAGAGTGTAGCACTAGATTATTTCTGGCTGTAGATCTAATTACATGTACTCAGGCATTACCACAACAGAACATGTAACAAAGCAAAGAAGTTGTAGAAGGGAACAATTTTCCCAAAACTTCACTGTGTTAGCAGATGCCACGACTTCTGAGAGACCTGAGGTTTGATTTCTTTAGTGGCAGAAACAGATTACAGACCCCAGAAAGTCAACTGTGTCTTGGGCTGTATCAAAAGCAGGAAGAAGGCAGAAGGTTGAGGGAAAGGATTCTGTTCCTCTAGTCTGCTCTGGCGAGATCCCACCTGGAGTCCTGCATCCAGCTCTGGATCCCCAGAAATAAAAAGGACATGGAGCTATTGGAGCAAGTCCAAGGAGGCCATGAAGATCATCAGAGGTCTACAGCACCTCTCCTATGAAGACAGGCTAAGAGAGCTGCTGTTGCTCAGCCTGGAGAAGGTCCTCCCAAAGCCTTAGAGCTGCTTTACAGTACCTGAAGGGAACCTGCAGTTCCCAAACGAGCCAGGACTGACACATACACATCAACACATGATTTGTATTTAAGGTTTTTAAGTCCTGGAACTAGATTACTTGGCTGAAAAATACATTCTAGAAAAGTTAAGATCTGGAGACAATCTGGACACATCTGATTAATGAAAAACGAAAAACTGTTGCAACAGCATTACATAGAGAGAATAATCTCCTCTTACTGACTACACCTGAAGCAAGTCAGGTAACTAAAAGCTGTCCATGATCTAACAGATCCCACAATGAACCAGGAGCCCAGAAGGAAAAGAACACATTCTTTAACTCTTTGGAACCACATCCATAAAACAACAGAGTATTTTTCTTGACGTAAGTAAGTCAGAAAGGCTACACAGCCACTATGAGAATACCAACAAAGGCACTAGGTGACAAGCACATGACCTCAGGCTGAAGTGATGGAAATGCTCCATGGCTACAGCTGCACCATCTTGACATGTCCACTGACTGCCACACAGTCAGTAGCAATAAGCTTGTAGCAGTGTACTTCAAGCTAAAATTTAAGTCATTAACATCTGTCTAGTACTTATGCTAAGACAGACAACTAAGCTGGTACATCTCCATTTCACAGAGCACACAAACTTTCATATTCCAGTGACACAGTGTCAAAACAGATTCAGAATGACGCTTTATGATATATATATATAAATTCAGTAGTCTCATTCCGGAAATAAATACATTATTTTGAAATGAAAAAGAATATGCCTTTTTTTTTTTTTACCTGATTCTTTGTGTCCTCAAATCTTCTTTTTGGTAAACTCTGCTAAAAAATTTCAGAAGCAATGTACGAACTGGAAAGAGCAGATTCCTTTGCTGGTATAGTGTATATACTGCTTTTATCAAGGGTTCCGTTGCTACTGGAAAAAAAAATCAGAAGTAATACTTTTTAATGTTCTGATTTTATACATGCACACACACAAAGAGCTGTGATCTTTATCTACAACTGTTTACACTGCACTCCAGAGGGAAGTACCAAAATGGTTTGAAGTAACTTCTAAACCATCAAAACAACACTTCTTGTGCAGCTTGTGAAACAGAAAAGAAACACAAAGAAAAAAGAAACAGAAAGAAACAATTACTAAATTGTTAATTAAACAATTGTCTCTATTAAAAGAATAGAGACAGCATGCAAGTGAAAACTTCAGAACTTTCTGAAGACAGGTTGCAAGGTAGCTGAAAAGCAATAAATTCCTGCTTTTCACAGCTATCTTCCAACCTTTTCCCCTAGTGCAGTAACTTCAGACTAATGTCCTCTACTCATTTACTTCTGCTCCCCAAAACCTCATTGTCAGAGTGCCTTCAGTTTTCTCTATACTATTCCTTTCTCCCTGCCACACACTCACCAGCTCTCCCTGTCTCTGAACCAGCTGGCTCCAAGTTACACTTGCTAATTAACCAGAAAATAAATACCTCAAGAGGCTGCTGGCAAGATGCTGCAAGAACTGTTAACTGCCCTGCAACTTTCCCTGTTCTGAAGCTCTCATCAACCATGTGTTATCGCCAGACTTAAAACAACATTTGAAAGCTTTACCACTGTAACCAAATTGGCTAAAATTAGCCAGCAAACAGAGAACTTATTGTAATAGACTGAGAAAGAGACCAAACCAAAGTTTTCTTTGGAAACTAGACTAAATCACCAGATGGAAAAATTAACAAAGCATGGAAAAATACCTGAATTCAGAAAAGACAAGCCTGGAAAGAATAGGAAAACATCGGAAAACTTAAGCAATACATGAAAGGTATGAGACCTGACTCAGTTTGTCACAGAGGAGCTTGTGGTCCCAAGGAATTCAATCCAATTAAGTACTTAAGTAGCAGCAATCACTTCATTATCTTCATAAACCAAAGCTGAGAAACATCTGTCTTTTCAACCAGATACACAGATCAGTCTTAGTAAGTTACGTGTGCAGAACCTGATAAAATATTGTGTTCCACGCTGAACAGAGAAACTTCTGCCAACAGAAATGGACAAGAATGTTCCTTTCTAAAAATGATTCTGAATCCAGTCAGGGGCCAGTCTTGGTCCGTAAAACTCTTACTCAACTTCAAGTTACCATATAAGGATTCTCACTACAAAGCACACTACAAAAATCAACTGAAATGGCATGGTCACATGCCAGCATGAAGCAGGAGCCTTTTAGAAGCTGAAATCTAACATATTTTTCAACAAAAAAAAAATCCATTCTAATATCTTATATAACTAAGATATATACTATTAAATTATTTTCAATGCATTGGGAGTATCAGCTTACTCAATTCGCGTATTCTTCAGGTGAAGATTCACCTTGGACAGCATTTTTAAACAGAACACTGGCTTATTCTTAAAAGAATAACAATTACATCTTTATGTAATTTATAGCTAACTGATGAACCGTTAGCTGAAAAAAATAAAAATAAATAAATATTTTAAGTGAGTAGAATTCTCACTTCCCAATAACTCTGTGGCATGTTAAGTAAAACAGGTCCTACTATTTGAATTGTTTTATGTGAACAGGATAAGTTTAAAAATGGAAGCAATTTTAAAAGGTTCTCTAAAAGAGTAATACTTTAAAAGGCCCACATTATACAGATGTCCAAAACACAGCTAAAGAACTCATGAGGTTTTAAAATACTTCAGTTTTAACTGGCACATGTCAAGCCTCCTTCTGAAGTGACTGAGTGACTCTCTTTCATTACATGAACAAAATTTATCAAAAACACAACTAGCAGGAAAGCTGCTGTTGAAGTCATACCTGAGAAATGCAAGAAAGGAGCAGATCTCCTAACTACAGAGAGGTCCCAAATTTGATCTTAAGCAATGGAGATAAATCTTCAGACAACACAGCTACAAGCTCTTCCACACATTCACAGAAAAAGGGGGATATGTGCATTTCACCCCAGCAAAAATCTCTACTCAAAACAGGCAATCCAGAAAAACGGAACCATGCTTATGCAGGATAATGCACAGGAGGTTCACTTTGGTTTTATCTCCTTTTCATTAGCTCTTTTAGTTTTTCTATGTAAACTTCCCCTCTTTGACTTCCATTGTGCTCTAAACATTTTTTTTTTCACTGTAATGGCTCATTTTTCACTTTGCATTGTCCTCTCAAAAACACATACCCTTCCAGGCTTTAATCTCAATGTCAAATTGTTTTCAACAAATCAAGAGTTAACCTTTTTCTATGTACCATCTTTTGCAGTCCCATCTGACACAACAGTTCACAATTTCTAGAGCATTATAAAAAAACCAATCAAGGACAGAATGTTTTTCTTCCATAGAACCACATAATGATTAAAGTGGGAATGAATGACTCTGAGTTTATTTGAAACAGGATCAGCTAGATCTGGCTGCTCACAACTATGTCCAGATGGCTTCTGAGTATTTCCAAGGATGGAGACTCCACTATCACTACGGGCAACCTGTGCCACTGCTTGGTAATCCTTACATCCTTACAGAAAAGGGCGTTCCCCATGCTCAGACAGCATCTCCTGTGTTTCAGTTTGTGCCCACTGCTTGTTCGGTCACTGGACACAACTAAAAAGAGCCTGGCTCCCTCTTCTTTGCACCCCTCCTTTAAGTATTTACCTACATTGATGAGACGCTTCCCAAATCTTCTCATCTCCAGTTGACTCAGCCTTTCCTCACAGGTGAGATGCTCCTGCGTCTTCACCATCTTCACAGCCTTTGCTGGACTCTCACCACTATGTCCATGCCACTCCTTTACTGGGGAGCCCCACACTGGACACACTATTCCAGGAGAGGCCATACCAGCGCAAAGTAGAGGGGCAGGATTACCTTCCTCAACCTGCTGTCAACACTCCTAATGCAGACCCAGGACTAAAAACCAGTCAGGTTTTTAGTACCGCACAAGGATTATCTTGAAGGGGGGAGATAAACCATCCATACAAACAGACGCAGCTTTGTGAGGTAACTCATTTCACACTGACCTCCTACAGGATCAGCAGAAAACTATTAAATTATCCACTATTTGGAAGAAGTTTGGCAAAGTAAAAAAAAATTAAAATTCATTACAAAGAAAGGCCTGAAGTATCTGATCTAACAGTCTAACAACTGCTTGGAAGCTACTTTCCCGAGCAGCAACTTCTCTGCTTTAGCTCAGGTGGTGCAACAGGCTCTGACTTTGGATTACTATTTTCCTTCAACACAAAGCTAAATTTGAAGTGCAGATAGGAATGAGTAGCTATTACCTTTGTCACCAGGGACATGGGAATAGACAGATTCCCAATTAAAATTGATTTGGCAGGAAATATAACTAACTGCCAAAATGTGTTTGAGGGACATTTGACATCTTTTCATTTTGCAACTCGAACAATTGTATCTGTTGCTAAGGACTTTTCTACAAACTGCTTGGATATGGAATTCATTTCTATCACACTGGTAAAACATAAAAGACTGCTGTCACTTTTCTGGTTACTGATAAAGTCCTTTCTTGAAGTTCTGTATATCCAAGGTCTTATTTGGAATACAATAAAGTAGCACTTGAAATGAAAGAAAAAAGAAAGCTAAAATATTGGACTGGTTCTGCAAGTCATAACTGGAAATGTTTTCTCTTGGAAAAGGATTCAAATCAAACACCTTGGAAAATACCCAATAGCAGCTTCCATCAGAAGGTTCTTGGCATTTCACATCACCACAAAACTAAAATGGTCATCTGAACAGTACTTATGAGAGTATCAGTTACGTTAATGACTTTAAATAAGGACTGGTATATTAAAGTATCATGTACCTCTACAGCCTAGTAATTACTTTTTCAATATAAAGCTAATCTTCCATTTATAAGAGTATCTTAAGAAGCAAAACCAGAAAACAAGTACAAATATATTCATACTTTGGCTATCAATGGTATGAATCTAACAGCATTCCAAAAATAAAGTCCCCAATGCTACATGCAGGGATATGACCATGAAATTCATTTTACCTCTATGACAAAATATATCTTGATGCAACAACTGAGAACGTAAGGTGCAGCATTAAAATGCTAAAACAACTCAAAGCTTTGTCAGTGCATGATTTTGCTTTCCAGAATCTACTCATCTTACCCTTGTTTTGCTGTATTTGCATTAGTCTCCAAGTCACCCCAAGCAATCTGTTCACTTGCTTGCTATTCAACTTGCTGCCATCCTGAAGAGTGTCTGTCACAAATTTCCTTATCATGTCCAGCCAACCAGAGTCTGTCTGAAGTGTTGAAGCACTTGCTAACGAAACCATTATGTCACACAAGGTTAAATTCAGTAAAAGATGGTCTATGTTGTTTGAAGATTTCATACAGTTCCTGTTGCTAAGTGGAGGAGGGAGGGAGAACAGAAATATTTTTAAAAATTATTTTTGAAATAAAAAAATACACCAGCTGATACCCCTTGTACATACACCAGTGTTCTACATAGACTGCAAAGGTGCAAAATCATTTCAGAACAACTTTAGCATGAAATTAGTCTCACATCTGGGAGATGAGAAAGGAGACAAGTGACTACTGGCCTGTATCAAAACAGAATTGGTGCATCTGTTCTGACAGCTCCGTAGTGAAGAAATGTTTATCTGGCTTCTGCTCCAGTACTTCTCTGCCCTACAGGACAGCACAGTGTGCCCCATCTCCCCTCCTAGCTATGCTCACCCAGCCCCACAATACTAGAGAAGACCATACGGAGGTGAAAAGAATGTTTGAATTATGTTTAATATAATTCAGCAGTCAGCTGAAGAAAACATGCAGAAATATGAAACCAGTCAGCCTAAAACAATGAGCATTTAGCAATATGCAAATTCAAGATCAAGAGTTGAATAAAATACTTTCATTTCCCTAAGGCAGCACTTAATTTTCTACTGGATGCCATTCAGACAACTTCCTATACAATACTTTTACAAAGAACAACTAAAACTTCTCAATTTGAAGCAGTGCAACTTTCCTATAATGGCATCTCCACAGATCTTCAAGCAATACACAATAGAAAGTTTTCTTTTCCACCATTAAAAACTTAATATTCAATAAAGCACATGAGTCACATTGTCCCACTTCTCTTAAGAAATTAAAAGCTGCTACACTACACTGATTTTATTCTTACCTTTTGCATGGATCTTTCTTTTTGTGTTTTACTGTATCTTGTAAAGAATAAGGAAAATGACGCATGAAGTGGTGCTTGAAATCAACAAGGTAATTCATTCGAAGCCATAGCTCCTGTTAAGAAAAGCAGATGATAGACAGAAAACATGGTAGTAAATTAAATAAATCCAGACTATTATGTTCCAAATTACTTGAATCAATGAAACTAGAAACTTTAGCTTCTGTTTGCAAGTTCCTTATACATCTTTACTTTAAAGTGCTGGGTATGAAGATTCACAAAACAAGGGAGTAAAAAAATGCTGTAAGTTAAGGTTGAGCAACAACATGTAATCCTAACTGAACCACTGTATTTTTTAGCACATATTTATGTGGATATATGCAATACTAATCTGAGTTACAGATCTGAAAAAAAGAACTTTTATATCAATTTATCAGGTTTCTTAAAATCAGAGTGGATTCTGTTTAACTTGCAATGACTATCCTAAGTTTTCCATTAAAACATATTCCAATACTTCTTTCACCTTTCATTATCATTAGTGTACTTGTGGCTGAAAGCCCACTGACAAAACATTTTCCAGTAGAGAGGCCACCCTTACAGAAAAATGATTCAGTATTTTAAAATAATTTTGCTTTGCAGGTTAGCAGACGGTCACCATTCCACAAAGTGTCCAGCAGAACTCACCACTAAAAAAGCCTGCATTACTATCAAATTGATCAGGCAGAATAATCTTTTCAATATTCAACTATTAAGAGCAGAGAATGGCCATTAAAGTGTTTCAAAGATCAATAGCTTACCACCAAGCATATTCAGAGTGGTTTTCCACAGCGACTGTAATAACCACTTTGGCCTGTAAGCCCAAGGGCTACTAAATAAGCAAAGCTTTCGTTTTCAAACTGAGCCATTTGAACGCATTTTGCATATAAAGGTAACTATAAAGACAAAACAAACCCTTAATATAAAATGAAATTTGCTCCATAAAAATATGAACCTCTGATTTTTTTTCTCCCCACAAACAACTTAAGGTCATAATTTAACTGTGTGTACCCAAACCAGTTTGTATCTTGACAGGGGAGCATGCCATTCACGTGACCAAAATACAGCACCCTATGGCTAAGGGAAGCAGCTCTGCAGGATCCTTCAGAAAAAGGAGGGACAGGAGGCTGCCACAGGAATTTACCAGGTCAAGTGCCTGCTTTTTGCCCACTTCCAAGAGGGCGTCTAGAAAAGATGAAGAAGCAAAAAGGAACAGTGTGCTTTGCTCAGACACACTGAATCCATCCCTCAAGGCTGTGCATGTTTGGTAACTTTGGTCGAATGTAACAATTGCACAAATGTTTTCCAGTAGTAGCTTTTCATTTAGCAAAGGGACCTACAGTCCTAAACACAGGTTAAACCAAGAGCTGTCAAGACATTCCTTCCAACTACTGAAGAGCCAAAGCGGAAATTGGGTTCTTTTTCCAATTTGCAAAATTTTTGAAAAAGCAGCAAAAGTTACCAAAAAAAGCAATTCAGTTATCTAAGTAAAAGACAGAGAAAACAACTTCAGAGGATTCTTCCTAAAATTCTTTTGGATCCAATATCTTATGATCCTAGCAATCATGACACAGCAACCCAGATTATACCAAGCAATTACAGGATCTCAGACCACCATTATTTTCTACCTTTCCAAACATTTAGGGTTTGTACATTCCCACCCACCCCCATGAAATTTTTCAACACACAAAAACAAGGAACAAACAACCCCATTCTACACTTTGTTCCAATTTATATTCTAGAGGTTATCTGGGAGACAAAATGCTCCTCTTCTCCAATACCATTTCCAGTTTCAAAGTTTTTGTGCTGCAGTCAAGGAGGATTCCTGGAAAGCATTTACTGAACTCACAACTCAGTTCAACAGATTATTTTCTACAGTAAGAGGCAACAAAATCCAGACTCAAAATCTACTCAACACCTAGGCTTTTTCTCTCTTAACAAAGTATCTTCACTACTTCAAATCACCAAACCACTAGTTTCTTATCAAAACAAAATGAACTGTCATCATTATACCATGGAACATTTCTCCCTTACCATTTTGTATGTTTCATCATGTCGCTTTGTGAGTTTCCACAATAAATGTATAATGCTAAGAACTTGCTGCATAAGCTGCTGAGATTCTGATTCCAAAAGGTTTCCAAGAATGGGAGCTGATTGTGCAGGAGATGCTTCAATCCAGCACTCAATCAGTAATGGAATTATTATCTCAATAAAACCTTTTAAGTTCTCAGCCGAGGACAGGCCTTTTTCTGCACTGTCCATTACACTTGTCAGAGACCTAAACAACAAAAGCAAAAAAGCATAAAAAGATAAAGATCACACCTTTCAAAACAAGATTACAGTAATACCACTTTCCTGTTTTCTGAATAATGGGAAAAGTTACTTTTTTAACACATTAAATATTTGCTGGCTTTCTTGCTAGATATTTCAGTATGGAAAAAAGGGAGTTCAAACCATCTACAACAAACCTGATCCCAAGTCTCCCTGCAAGTTTGTGTGCTTCTTTAACAACTTCTTAGATTTCAGTATTTCTTTCCCCATTGTTACATGTAAAGTCTATGAAATGGAGAAATACAATAAGCATTATCCTATCACCTTCAACAGGAAGGAATTAATTATATTCAGCACAACAAAATAATAATAAAAAACCCTTTTTAAGCTCATTAAAGCAAAATAACGAAGCTGACTACAAGCTGTTGTCAAATGCCTGAGGTTTATTACAGTTAATAACATCTCCAACTATAATAAACACAATGTTTTTCATATTAAATGTTGAAAAAAATGTTCCTGTAAAAATATACCTTTGGTTCCCACCTGATGTTCAGTCATTATGCTCCAAAAAGCAACTAAACAGAAAATTATCTGATAATTAAGTTAAAAAAAAATAAAAAAAACATACAGTTTAAATTAAAATAACATCTGCCAGAAATCAAGAAAACCATTTTTTTTTCTCTCCCCACTCAAAAAACACTTTGTGTCATTGAAAGGATAATCAGCAGATATGACCCAATCCTGCTACTGGATAAAATCAAGCAATTTGTATCCAATTCAAAAGAACTAAAACCCTGAATAATTCCTGTTAATTTTAAGGAGTACAGATTCCTTAAAAAAAGGCAACAACAGTTTCAATCGATGATTTGTAAAATTGTTTTCCATTACGATTTTGTTTTATAATTCATAACAGGAAATTTCTATCATAATGCTAATCTCCTTACATAAGGTTAGCACACTGAACCTCCTGCTAAACTCCCTTCTATTTAAGTGATAATCTCAAGTCATTTTTCTTTACATATACGCTCAAAATACGAACTGAAAAACTTTCAACAGACCTGCAGAAGTTTTGCTTGCAAGTATTTTAATTTCATATTGAAAATGTAAAGCAGTTTTCCCTAATCACTTCTAAATGATCCAATTAGTTATATCCTTCTATGAAGCTACATGTTGCTGCCATCATCTATAATACAAATAATAAAATTTTATTCTGCCATTTCTCTCTAGTTGCTATCAGTGTATCAAGAAAATTACTATACCAAAACAAACCCAGGTAATAATGGCATGTAAAAGGAACAGGGAGAAGGAATAAAAACAAAGTGTGAGACAAATACAAGTTATTTTTCAATGAAGGCAAGATAAAGGAGAGAATTTAGATTTCCAGCACAAAATAAAAGGGGTAACTGGAAACATAACTGATCATAAGAAAACCCTTTGCTTTACTTTTACTTACTACGATTATCAAACATGTTAAAATTTTATAAAGTTTAGCTTGAACTGCAGCAACCAACATATCCAATAAACCAAATATAATTTGGTTTATTTCTCCATTTTTTTGCCTTATTTCCTTTCTGTAGTGCAGGCACTGAAGTAGACACTGGCTTCTTTCAGACTAGAAACAGTTTAAGGTGAATGGTTCTATCTCAGACTTTTTAACTGTCATCTCCAAATACAGCAGACAAATCCCATCTTTCAGTTACAACCACAATTCTAAAGCCTGTTGATACCAAGACTATAATTTCATTGAAAAAGTGAGGTTGTCCTGTAAATGCTATGCTGTGATAAGATTATGCTCTCAGGTGAGAGTCTGAAATTTCAGTAATTGGCTGGAATTGTTCTGAAGTAGTAGTCTTTAGTAATTTCTTTTCTAAAAAATACCTGATATTACAGCAGAACTCTGGAATTCCAGCAATTTATTTAAGGGACACGAAAATATCCCAATTAAAAAGTGAACAGTGAAACCTGAGAAGCTGGTAATCCATACTGGAAGATTCCTACAGAAGTTTAACACACACATACAACTATTTCAGTACTTTTCTGAAACAAGGAATGAAAAAAGGAAGAATTCATGCCAAAAGGGATACTCCTCCCAGCTGCTGAAAGCATTCAGGTAAGAGTACCTAGCATAGCTTTCATGTACCCCTGCAGAAAAAGCCCCTGTCTCTCAAGGTAAGATTCCTCCACATATTCAAGGTTAATATTAAATATAATATTAGGTTAATAAAAGCATAAAATAAAATTTAAGTGCCAGTAACAGATGATGACAAAGTATTATAGTAATCTGTCCAGCATTTATTTGATTAGTACAGTATCCTTAACAATACAGGTTCACTTGACCTGGGCAGGTTTGATGTCAATTGCACTATCACATATCTGCCATCACTACTCTTGAGTGGTAGGATGACTCTTGGAAGCACTGCGAAGCATTCTACCTTTATATCAGAATGAAATACTACTGAAGGGAGCTGCAAGATATTGGTGTACCCCTTAAGCTGCCATTTTTCTTTAAAATGTCAGTATTTTTATACAGCAGGACCAAACAAAAATTGTGTAAATATCTGCCACTAGACAGTAAGAAGAAATAGAAATTCAGCAAAGGAAAGTCAAGGAAGCATAAAAGAAATAGAAAATAAGCAAACAACTTGCTGTTCTTTAAAACAGGAAAAGTCTTTGAAAGTTAAGTTTTTATTGCTCGCCGTTTAAGCCAGGTTACTTGTCCTCCTTTTCTGTGTGCACTGCCAAATGCAGAAAACACACAGCACACTGAGTGAACCGCATTTTCCATTTCTCTTTGATGCACATGTACATATTTATTGGCTATGCTTCATCTTCCATTTCAGTTTCTCAAGTCATTTTTGCTTTTCTATGCAGCTTCATATTGTCCTCTCTCAGCAGAATCTGAAGCTCAACTGCTTCTCTCCAGTCAAAAAAACCCACACGCCTTGGTACCACCACATCTGAGTTGTGAAGGCTTTCTGGTTTTCCACACCTGAAATGAGTTTGATGCAAAAAGCAGGACAGTCAGCACATAATGCAGAGAACACATGTGAACAATTTCCTAATACACTGCAATTTTTAATTTACACACAGCAGGAAGATCTAGCACACAACAGAAGATAATGAAGTTTGAAGATTTGCATCATTGAATCATCCAGCATTCCAAGCTCAGAATCTATCCTTTTTATTAAACAGTAATGCTGCAAACTGATTCAGAAAATCTCATTCCATAATCACTAGGTTATCAGTGACATGTCAGCCCTGTCCAATGAGCTTGCAAGATTAAATAGATACAAGAAGTTAAAAAATTTAGCATGCTATTATGCTGTTTGGAAGCCTACCTGGTAAAGAACAAAGTTGAAACTTACTTGCAGTATTAGTGACAAGACCATCAGTACACACACACACTGCAAATAGTTACTTATGGTTTGGTCAACTCATTATCCTTAGCTAGTCATAGACTTGACTATTTCACTTTGAACACACACACACACTGAGTATTGCACCTCTTATTACAACTAATTTCTGTCCTTGCAGTAGTGGCCACAGTGGAGGCCTGGGAATGCCCGTAAAAGTCAACAATTGGGATTGGAAGTGATAGAATTAAACACCTTTAGGTTATAAGAAGTTATTTCAGTGGCCAGTACAAAAACCACCACCACAACTTTTCACTACTGGAACTTCACACATAAACACCAAAACAAGCTGTACCCTCGTGAAAAACGAATACACCAAAAATACGCACAAATGCAACAAAATGAGAACATTTTAGTACCTTCAGCAGATGATCCTCCCCTTTCTATTCTTCTGTTCTGCTGCCATCAGCTTGCTTTGCCAATCTTGCCTTGGATTCTAGCCATGTTTCCTTCTATTCTTCTGGCTCCTCCTCATGCTTGCAAACATCTTTTTGTAAGTATTTATAACCAGAAGCGTATCACGATGTTTTACCAAAATCTAGCTCCTCAGAAAAGCGGGATCCAATTCAGGTGACATCAGATGTAAAGTTTATTTTCCTAGACCTTGGATACAATGCATCTTCAGCTATTACACGGCCTGGTACATTGTACACTGCATATCACTCAGGGCACAATACAAGCATCCTCTGATACAGAGTGGTCCACAATTGTGTGCTGACTGCAAAGATGAACTCAATAGGACTGTTCTGTGCTCAGCACTGAACTCTTCCCCTGCCTCAAGGGGGCTACACCAGCCTAGTTGCCAGCTAAACTTCTACCTGCAGCAGATACTGCTGGTCATGACTGAACACTTTTGCTGACAACCACTTTTAGGAGAATAAGCTGACCTTTTTACTTAGCTTAATATGTTTCCTATACCTACCATAAGTAATATGCTACCTCCAAAGAGGAAACCTAGGAGAGTAGGAATGGATGTCTCTCCCTGACAGAGATGGAAAACACCTGCCAATTCAGGTCAACCTGTGGTACTCAGAGAGAAAACCTCCTCTTCTGCCCTTCATTCCTTCAAAGATATAAGATGGACATAGTAACGGAGTAGGCACTGGGTTTTATACCCTTTTTTACCACCAACTTCCTAGATGAATTTGGCATAACTGCTTTATACCTCTTATTTTGTCTTTTCCAGCTGTAAAACAAGGATTGTGGTTTTTCTTCAAACCACCTTGGTATCTACAGGGAACAGAGCTGTGTAACAGCTAAATTCCTTCAGTTTTTAAAGTCACCATTCCAGGTCTCCTGCCAGCAGGTATGTAACATCCATAGTAATGCATATGAGGATGCCAATGTTCAAAAAACACCATAAAGTGAGGTGGGAGGTTCACCTTTAGTGGGTAAATCAGATAGGAGGAAGAGAAATCAAAACAGCTGTTTATTTCTCCCTTCAGCTCATATCTGTTTAGAGTACTACTGAAACCCACACAAACCTTTCTGTGACTAAGCACACTACACTTCCTTTCATATTCATCAGCATGTCTCAGCCGAGACATCTTTCATCCACAGTGAATATATAAACTGGTGAAGTGATTAAAATATCTAGAATTGGAAACTCAGCAGAACTTCATACCACCATCTCATCCTGCTGTCCTTTTTAAAAGGAGCTACACTCAAACATAACAGACTTCTAAGCTTATGATATACTCTTGAAGGTAAAAGCACAAAATTTCAGTAAAACTCATTATCACAAACAAGCTTACATTTAATGTAAAGAAATTTGCCTACTTGCCCCTAGGTCTGTTAGACATCCTGCAAGAAGTTGTCAGTTTGCATTCCAAAAATACCCCAATAGAGCAGGTAATTCAAAATTATCATTAATAGCATAAAATAAAGACTTTATAATAGAAAAGTTCGTGATATACATATAACACAGTTATCTGCTGAGTATTTCTGTATTTTCAAGCCCCTGCAGTAAGACTACACATTACACTAAGTGTCCTAAAATATGGCTAAGGGACAATCCCACAAAAAAAATTAAATTGTGATCACACAGTTGACATTAATTCCCAAACTAGTTAACATTTTCTCACCTCAGTCTAAATGATGAGTTGATCTTTGGTCGTAAGCCACCACTTTCAAACAGTTGTATATGTTGCTGATTATTCGCATGGAGCTTCCAACTAATACATATTGGGTTCCTCAGAGAATGAGAGTTGTCCTTCTGCTCCTGAAGCCCTTCATCCTCTGTATCACTGGATCCATCTACCACTGCTTGGAGAAACTTCTTGAGCCTGGCAAGTACATTCAACCTCCACTGCTGAGAAGTTACTCTGCGATTTGGGTTAACAGAGAGCATCCAGGAAAGTTTGTCCCTGCTTTTCAGTCTTTTTGAGAGTTGCTGGTGAGAAATAAGCTCTACAAAATTCTTCAACAATATAATGCTGCGGTCTGTAAGAAGAGCTGGGTATGCTTCCAATAAAACGTCCAAGACTTTCAATGAATCTTCCTGAATTCCCTCACTGATATGAGTCATGGCACTGGAGAGATGGGCACTTACCAAAGGAAAAAATGGAGCAATCTGTTCCGCTCTTATTTTTGAAGCCAAGAACTGCAGCAGGTGAACAGCTGCTCCTCTGACACCGGAATCTTTGTCTGTAAACACAGCTGCCACCTCACTTATTATACTGGAAAGGTGTGCATCAATTACAAAGGGATACTGAGACAGGAGTTCTTTGAGTCCAAGAAGTGCATTATGCTTAACCCCAGGACTATAGTGATGCATCTGTGAGAGCAGATCCTGTAAGGAAACAAACATATACACTTGACATCGTTATTTATTTTAAGCTGTTCAAACTTCTCCCATGTATTTTTTCCTAAACATTTAAAAATACAGAATATTCTTACAATGTACTGCTGCTCATAATAGCAAAATGTGTTTAGAATGAACACGGTATGCATTTTATAGCATGACAATTAACAAATAATCGGAATTCAGTGATAGGAAAAACAAGATATAATGACTTGTCCTTAGGTCTCGTTTTCAAGTTTATGCACAACCCTACTGACTCAACAGAGGGATGACCAAAGGAAAGTCCCCTCACTCTTGTTCTCAAAAGCAGAACTACGAAACCTCAGCCTAAATAGCTTTCTTCAGTTTAAGCAGAGAGCTGCAAGAGACAGAAGATGACACAAAAGAAGGAAAACAAATCCACCCCCAGAGAAATAAAGATTCTTTAAAAACAGGGCTGCATTCAGATAGCCTGCTGCTTTTTTTTTTTTTTAATAAATGGTTTTTTCCCAAATTGCAGTAAACCTAGATAACAGGCAAGCAATTTTCTGTCATTTCAGAATGTAATATCACAGTATACCTTTATGTTAAGTTTTCTGTTTTGTGTAGGAAGCACTCCATCTTCTTTAAGCTGCTCAGGAATTCGTATGGCCTTTGTTTTGAAGGTAGTATCAGTTGCATTCTCTAGTTTAGGCTTTTTTTTCCCAACTTTTAATTTCACTTTCTGGAAATCCTCCTGACGTTTCCTTTTCTTAGTCATTCTGATTCTCTGCAAAAAGATAATTTAATTTGATTAAATACACAACAAAAGTGTGCGTATTTTTCCACAAAAGTTTTTCCACCAAAGATCAGCAATTTCCTAACAATGGCTACTGTTTTCATTCTTTTGTCTTTGCATAAACAAGTGTCCACTCCTGAGACAAGATGCTAGACTAAACAGACACGCAGACTGATTCCATGCAGCTGTCCTTCCAGTGTCCAGAAAACATTCTGCTGCTCCTTTGGCCGCCTCTGCTCTGAGAACAACTTCATTAAAAAGCATCCAGATAACTGCATCTGCCACTGCTTTATCAAGAGCTAAGTTGCTGTTTTGGTTTTGTTTTAAGAAGTTCCTGCCAACAATGCCACTCTTTGCATACTTGATTCTTGCCAAGCCAAGGAGCTCAGTGAACCGATCCCTTTCAATTGTACGCTGCTTACCAAGTCCATCACTAACAGCACACAGCCTGCACGTCTACAATCATAGGTTTAAACAGACCTTCACCAATGAAAGGACACAAAAAACCTAAGACAACTTCCACTACACACTGAAAAGTCCAGTCTGTGCATTAAATATAACCAGAAGTAGGGGGAAAGAAGAGGTCAAATGGGCAACTACAGACTAAAAACAAAGGAAAATAAACACATTTTTAGTAAGGCATAAGAAATGAGCTACCTGAGCCACTATACTTGTAAGCTGTGCAAACATACTGGAATAGAGGTACAATAACCAAAACAAATTAAAGCCCCATAAGTTTCTAAATAGCTTTTACGTTTTGTTCTATCTGTTTTGATACAGAAGTACTCTTAAATCTACCAGGTTAAAAAAAAAAAAACCAAAAAAAAAACCACACTGAAAAGGCCCCAACAAACACTACACCACAGATTGCTTTATTTAATTCTCTCAAAAAAACCCAAACAAACCACCACCCAGTTTCCCCACAAAAAAAACCAAAAACAAAACAAAACAAACAAAAAAAAACCCACCAAAAAACTGAATCAAGAAAAACTCAAGCCAAAAACCCCAACAATACAACTGACTAAACCCAGAAATTTTTAAATAACATATCCAAACAATGATTCTCTTCTAGTGGATGTGATTATCATTCCTACAGCTGATTTTTCCAATAGACTTCAAGCTGAAATTCGTGCTGTACTGGAGGATTTTATATATATATCAATAAGATAATAATTAAAGAATGTTTTAAAACAAACTGTCATTTTCTATGATTTTAAAACAATTTAAACAACTGACTGCACCAACATTTGACTACAATTTAATTTCTGCTTCTCATACACTAGGTTAAAAAATTATCAGCAAGACCAGTTTAACTGAAGTACAAATTTGGCGTAAGTAACCTATCAACTCAAGAGGCTCTTAAAAAACTTGGAGCCTGGTGCCGAAATAAAAAGGTTCTTCAGTGTCCAACTATAACAACCATGGCTTTATAAACGTTTGATTTTTACCATATGCATCCTTTTAGGAAAGAATTACAAGAATTTCACTACTTGATATACAGAAATAGCTAGAAGCTTTTGACATTGAAGTTATTTCCATTTACAAGGCTTCCTTTTACAAGAGTAAATATCTAGCTTCCAATCAGCATAAAAACTTCACAATACAGGTGTGCACACAACTGAACAGAGTAAATTAAGTCCTTTTAAAGGAGGAGGCTTGTAAAATATCCTTTCTCCTACTAACAGCAGCACATCTTACCTCATGATAAATAATATGGGAATAATTGTAATCTAAGCCTATCCATTTCCAGTTCATGTGTACCATGCTATACCAAAAGATAAAATCCTTACAAAATATAAGGATGTAAACACCACCGTGGCTACATAATAAGACAACAGGTAAAACTGTATACAGCTGCTCAAAGTATGTAACAATTTCAATGAAACTTCTTGCTGAAAAAAACTGCCTTTACACAAACTTCATGTTATGAGAAGAGACCGTGGGAGCTGGGCCTGTTTAGTCTAGAGAAGACTGAGAAGGAACTTCATTACTGCATTTAAATTTCTACAAGATGGGTGCCAAGAGGATGGTGCCAGAGTGTTTTCAGTGGTGCCCAGCAACAGGACAAGGAGCAATGGCCATACACCGAAACACAAGAAATTCCACCTCAACATGAAGAAGAAATTCTTTACTTTAAGGGTATAAGAGCACTGTAACAGGCTGCCCAGGAAGATCTCTGGAGACAATCCAATCCACCTGGATGCATTCCTATGTCACCTGCTCTAGGTTATACCGCTTTGGCAGGCGGACTGGACTCAGTGATCTCCAGAGGTCCCTTCCAACCCTAAACAATCTGAGATTCTGTGTATTTTCATCTGGCCCTCCTCCAACAAGACTGACAGTTAAGCACCAACACGGTTTTACAACCCAACACATTAAAACAATGTCCAGTCGATGCAGGCTTCCTTAAACAAAACAGCATGCAGTGCTTTTCAGACACCACTTCAGATGTCACTCAGGCACCCTCACCTCCGGCTCAGAGAAAATCTTCCGTTACAGGTGGGACCCGATGAGTTTGCAGCTCTTTTTCTGCTAAATGATTCTGGTTTCACTCCCTCGCAGCTCTCAAGCGGCATCTTTAGGGAACCTCATTACCTTGCTCAGTCAGGAAAATCCTGAGAAACCCGAAGGCAAGGCACACGCCCGCACTGAGTCCTCCGATCTGATACGCATTTCCCCCCGGGCGAGCTCTCTCCCGGCACAGGACAGTGATACTTACAAGCGATCACCTCCGCGCGGCTCCCGCGCCAGCAGCGCATCCCCCGCCACCGCCTGGACCGCACCGCAC
>WBNO01000065.1:0-15797 GCA_013400575.1 Peucedramus taeniatus
CTCGGGGATCTCGGTCGCTGCGGGCTCTGAGCAGCCCCGGCACGGATCGGACACCGACCCCGCAGGGGCTGGGTGTGCATCTGCAGAGTGCGTGGTGGTTTAAGCACGGCGGTGGTTCGGTGCCCGGACGGAGCGCACAGGCTGGAAGGGGACCTTTTCCAAGAGCCTGGAGTGACAGGGCAACGGGCAGTGGCTTCAAACTGAAAAAGAGTAGGGTTAAGATATTAAGAGTAGATATTAAGATTAAATTCTTTTCTGTGAGGGTGGCGAGGCACTGGAACAGGTTGCCCAGAGAAGCTGTGGATGCCCCATCCCTGAAAGTGTTCAAGGCCAGGTTGGACAGAGCTTTGAGCAACATGGTTTAGTGGAAGGTGTGTCTGCCCATGGTAGGGGGGATGGAACTGGATGATCTGTGCTGTCTCTTCCAAGCCAAACCGTTCTGTGACTCCCGAGCAGCCCTGCAGGCTGAGCCAGGCACTGGGGGCTGCGCTGCTGGTCCCGGGGCGCCTCTCCGGACAGTCTGCTCGGCTAAGCAGGCACCGCACAAGAGCCATGGAGTGTCACCCTGCCTCGGATGTGTTGTGTTGTCTCACCGCTCCTTCTGTACGTTGTGTATTTCACACGAAGCATGCACAAAAAATCCGGCTTTTCCGCCTTCCTGCAGTGTTTCTTTTGCCGGTCCCCTGGCTTTGTGACTTCCAATTTAAAATGGCACCGAGCAACTTTCTGGGTAGTTGCTGTTTCTGTAGCCAGCAGGGTCGCTAAGTGCAGCGCTTCTGGCTCGTTAGGCTGACTCAGCCCCCCTTGTTTCATGAGCTTTCCGGGTGCCTGTGTGCTGCAGGGACAGCGGGAAAAAACTGCTGCTGCTGCTCCGAGCTCGCAGGTTTGTTCTTCGAGGTGAAGCCGCACCTCGGGAGCTCACCGGCTCGTTAACGCCGTGGAGGAGGGCTGAATTCTACACCGCCTGTATAAATCAGATTGATCGGATTATTACGGATCAAAAAAAAAAGGCTGTGTAATCACAGCAGCCTTCTGAGCACGCGAGCGTTAATGGGGAAGGAGCGGCGTGATTAATGTCAGCTGTTATCACAGCCGCGAGCAGGAGCCTCTGGGCACACGAGCCTCGCACTGCGGCGATCAGAAAGCCCGTGCTACTAAAGGGGTGAAAAGTTCAAGCCTCTGATCAATAAGCCCATTTTCAGGCAGGAAAATTCAGCTATACTCAAAGCAGCATGTGGAGGGTTTTTTTTAATTGTTTGGTTTGATTTTTTTGGCGGGGGGGCGGGCTGGCTGTTTTTGTGGGGTGTATTTGGGCTCTTTATGACCTTCTCTATGCTAATATAATTTATGCTTTCTGCTGGGGATATGAATGGATGGGAAGAGAATTGAGGAAAAATATGTTGGGGAAGGGTCAAGAGAATCAAGATTCATGGTTGCATATTCAGTGTTAAGTCAGTATTTTATGGATTCTGGCAGGAGTGTAGCTCACTGCAGCACAGTGGAGCACAGAAGGATTTGCATCACTGTTCAGTGTGGTTCATATGTCAGGCAATTAATTTTAACCCACTCTTAGCTATAGATATTGGCTGTCCTGTTATAGGGTATATGTGTTTTAGAGAACTCCTTGAAGATACTGAACTACATTAAAAAAAACACTTAGAAGTCCAGTAGTCTGTGTTGTAACATAAAGAATTTCCCTATCTTTAAACAAGACATAAATCATGTATATATATGTGTGTGTGTATATACTAATTGTTGGTTAATGCTGACATTTTTATAGTCATTGTTACAGTTTTATGAGTAATTTGGTATGGGATTTCTTTATATTGTAAAAAAACCCCACAAAAACCTTTTAAACTTTAAATACTTTAAATAATTTAAGGTGTAAAGCTATCACAATTTTCCTAAGGATTTCAAACCTGTGACAGGATAATGCAGTTTTACAGCAATTCAGTTTCTGCATGCTTCAAGACAGTTACAGGATATAGTAAAGAGGAAAGGATTGCCTTGAGGCAACTTGTGGCAATAAGTTGGAACATGGAAGGATCTCTCAAATACTTCCTGGGACTGGTGAAATTTGATTCTGATTTTGTATAAAATAACTGAGTTTGGAAAGAAAAGTTGTATCTTCATGTTATGTACAGTATCTCTTTTTGAAGAGGTGAAGTGCAGCTGCTTCTTGGATATACTTTTTTCACTATGGAAGAACAATCTTAAATGCTGGATTTTCTGATTTAAAAACCAACGTTATTAAAACACTTAGAGTTTCATTAAATCAAATCTAAACAAGTATTTGTCACAGACTTTTCATATTGGTTTGTGTCTTTAAGATTAATCAAAATACTTTTCAGTCACTGTTTTTTCTTTCTTAGTGTTGACTGCAGAAGAGAAGGAAGGAAGTTGTCTAAATCTTTTAACCTTGGCTATTATAATTAGTACTTGTCAAAACAGAAACAAACAGGTACCTCTGGTGCTGTGTTCATCTAAAAATAATAAAGGGCATAAGACTGAAAACCAGCAATTTACTTGATGAGCGTCAACTGTTTTTTTTTGTGGAGGAAAGTGGAAAGATGGTGAAGATGTGGACAGTTAGCTTTATAACAAAATAAACTATAACCAGCCCACTAAAGTGTGTTTTTTACAAACTTTAGTCCATATATTCAGAGCGGTGATGGATTGTAAAAAAGGTCCCACTCAGACTTGTCCTTCAAGGGGCTTACAGACAAAGCTCTGCTGAGCTACTCCCCCTAGCAGCCATTCAAGCCAGGAAGATCAGTGAATGCTAACCATGGACCAAGTTGTTGGATTTGGTTTAAAATGTCATTAAAGGCCTTCAACCAACCAACCATCTGATCTGTTTTTCTTGGAGTTAAACCCTTGGTCATCTGGGAAACCTCCTGCTCTCTCAGTTTTGTGGTATTACAGTGGTAGAAGAAATGAGAGGGATAATTCCTCTCACAAGGCTCTGGGGAGCAGGAGTGTGTTTCATCTATATTCAAGCAGGGTCATCACCTCCACTTGCTGCTCACAAGGATCAGATTTTGTCAGGGCCCTGCATGATACTGGGGAATCTTCATGCACTTTCTCTCTCCTCCTAAACAAGTCAATTGTCCTTCACATTATGGCTAATATGAGGCACACGTACTCTGTTTTCTATTCACACTTCCTTGCAGCAGGTAACAAACTGTGGCCGTGTTCCTCTGGTTGCCCCTTCATCTGCTGGGAAATGTCCCAGGGAACACTTCCACACCCATCTCAACCTTCCATGGGCAATAAAGATGTCCTTCTCCTTGCCCCATAAGCAATGGGGAAAATGCTGCATTTTCTATTGCTAAGGTCTCCTCTCCTGGCGTGACAGGTTAACAGGCACCATGTCCCCTCAAACTGAATAACCAATTAACACGATGGTGTTAAACTCATGGTAGCAGTTTTGTGCTCAATCTGTACACAATTTTCCCCGTTATATGAGCTGGTGTGCTAAAGGATATTAATTGTCCCTGCAGAAATTGTCTTGATAGTATCCTTAGAACATTTTATTTCTAGTAAGATTAGTGCTGCTCCTGGGATTGCTGCAGATCATACTGCTACTTTAATGCACCCTCATGAAGATATAGAATGCAAAGCAAAGAGAAAATATAACTAAGCATTCCTTCCTGTCCACACCTTAAAAAAAAAAAAGAAAAAAGAAAAAAGGTGGCATAGAAATTTAAAAGTAGGGTGCATTTTCTCTTAAGATCAGTGCAGAATACTTCCTTCCTGTCACAGTTCAAGCTTCCAGACTGCTTCAAGGAGAGGACTTGCCATTCCCACCAATAAATAATTATTATTAATAATAATAAAAAATATAAATATAATTATAACTGTATGTATAATTATATATGTTATATATATGATGTCATATATAGCATATATATAATATATATAGTATATATAATATATACAATAGTTATATACTATAATATGATTTAATTATATATTTATTATAAGTGATAAAATAATACATTAGTAACACTTCTATTGTTCATTCTTTTGTGTATTGCTGCATATTATTAATAAGTATTTGGATTGCAAGGCTACTGACATTTTTTTCTTGCTGTTTCTCTGACACTCCCAAATTATAAAAGGTCCTGTGCTGCACTTCACACCAATCTTGTGTGGGGCTGTTTCCACCAAGGGTGGGTGCCAAAGTTTGGCCCTACTTTAGCCCAGTAAAATCATCCTTTTGCAATGCAACATCAGAGCCACGTGGTTGCTGGTTTCAAGCACAGAGAAGCTGGAGATGGTGCCAGCAGAGGAGGAAAGCCACAGGGAGAGGAGCCTGTTCTCTCAGCCAGCTGGAGGCCTCTTTCTCTATGGTGGATGGAGAGTTTGCCTCAGCCACCCTGCCTGGACACAGGTTCTCAAAAAAAAAAAAAAAAAAAGCAGTTGTTGGAGTACCTGCGTTCACAATTTCTCTCCCTATGAAAGCAAGCAACAGAAACTGTGTAGTATTTGAAATAACCCAAGATTTTAAAAAAATATCCAAACCCACAAACAAAACAAAACAATGTTCTGGTTCTTAGTAAGAGTTTTACTTTCAGCAAGATCTAAATGTTTAGGGATTAGTGTGGCATTATTAGAAGTTTAAAATTAGAATTGTACACTTCATTCATTTGAGCAAGATTTCAGCCTAGAAGTACACTAAAAATATTCTCCTTTCCCTCATCTTCCAGCTGTGCTGATGTTAAACTGGCTCATACGAACAATGGAAACAAGTTTTGTTCAGGAAGGATTTAAAAGACTATGTGAACATTAACCATCAAGTTAAGATAAATACATGCATCTATATGACTACACTCACATAATAATGAGTAATATGAGAAGCCAGAAGCACAGGTAAGAGTTTGAAATAGAAGTGTGTATGTACCTGTGAGTTGAAGCCATAGCTACAGGCATGAGGTTTTTTCGCTCTGGTCCCCAGGATTTTGAAGACTGGAGGCCTCCCAAGCACCTTTCCTGGGAGGTGTGCACAGTTAAGATGTTATGCAAGCAGCCTGTTCTAGTCTCCTTTCCTTTTTCTATTTTCCTTCCCTGGAATATTCATACTCACATTCTCATTTACTGGGTTTTTTTTATCTTCTGGGTTTTTAGGGTTTCTTTTTTTTTGTACAGAATGGCTCTGAGGTCTTTGTATTTCTTTTTTTAAGCCTATATTTTGAATGAAATATTAAAAACGCTACTTTGAAAGAACAGCAATCTCTGGATTATGGTTTAAATCTAAATTTTGGTGAATTTAAACCAATTCTATTTTCTATAAATGCAGTTTTATCCAAAAACTGTGGAAAATGTGAAATTTCCTCCATTATTTTTTCATGCCAAAGTGTTTGAAAAAAAATTTTTAACAAAAAGCTCAGCCACTGCAAGTTGGCTCTTTGCCTATACAACCCATTCACACAAAATCTGCTGCTGATTGCAATGATGAGAAGGAAAATTAATTTCATCTTTAGCAATTGTGCCTTTGTATTCTGCCTTTTAGCAGGTTGCTCTCAGATTAACTTCTTCCTGTAGTTGCTGCTTTGTTTGGGGACATGTTAAGGAATGGGCAAACCTTTGCACATGCCTGGATTTTTGTTTTAGGCACAAAATCCAGACAAGAAACTGCACCATCCATTAAATCAAGCAAACAGCAAAAACTGGATCAGTGTGAAGACATGGCATCTCAAATAAACTTTTAGACTTCGCTGGTTGCCTCGAGAATTAGAGCTCTCTGCAGAATGTACTGAAAGAAGTGCACTTAAATGTGAAAAATAAAGAAGGCAATTTGCATCTTGTTGCAGCTGAGTGACAAAACTTTATGGGTCTTCCTGTCCTGTAACATGAATCAAGAAATGATGACTACATGGATTCATTTGTAAACCATAGTGATAAGACACCCCCCTGAACATATGGCAGGAAGGAGACATGGAATTTTGTGCAGAGTCATTAATCTTCAAATTTGAAAGTGAGACAGGCATCACAGTTAGATAAAAACACCCTGCCTTTGGCCAATATAAACTTTTTGCTCTTGGCATGCAAAGTAAGTGATTTCTGTTGGGGAATGAAGGCATCCTTTTTGTGGGAGAAATAAGAAATGCCATTTTTTCTTCAATTGCCAGGATAACTAGAAACCAGCATATAAAATTAAGTTAATTTAAATGCAATCTTCAAGGACAACAGGTAAAAAAGGAAAACTGCAAAGGAGAGAAAATTACTCCTGAAATAGGTCTTTGAGGTAATTTAGCTTTTTAAAATCACTGAACCCATTTAATATTCCCAATGAAAATTAATCCATTGCTCTTAAAAGTATTTCTCAGTTCATCAATTCATTAATCCCCCTTGGTTGTTAAATTGCTCCTCCTTGTGTCTCCAGCCAGATTAATAATTTGTAAGATAACTAAGGGCTCAAAAGATTGGTTCCCTAAAACTAATCTGGCTAATCTTGATCTTGCTGAGTTATCCTTAGATTTGCAAGTTAAATGCTTGGATGGAAAGGGTCTGGGTAGTACTGCTTATATGATTACAAAATAGTGGTATGTACTGGAGAGGGACATTAACTACCAGAAATCAAAGTCCAGTGGGATGAGTGGGCAGTGATCTACTCACTGCTGTTGGGAAGAGGGTAACGTAGAGCAGTGAAAACTTTCTGCTCACTTAAACTGTGCTCAGGCACTTCTGCTTCTTGGATGGGAGACGGAGCAGGGTGTGAATGGCACCACTTCTTCAAGAACATCTTTATTTTGAAAATAAAGTGTCTTCTTTCAACCAAATTATTTTTGAACTCCTTAAAGTGTGACTTCCTGAAGTATTTTCAAACTGAAGTGAGTCCTTCTGCTTCATGGAGTAAAAAGATAACTCAGTTTTGGCACCATTAGGTTGCATTCACAGTCTATCATATTACAGAGACATTAGAAAAGATGTACTGAATCACGGAAATAGCAGCCTTCAAATGTCTCCTCAGTTTGGGAGTGAAAACAAATGGGAGATATGGGATTTGTCTTTCTGTTTTAGTTGGATATGAAAACGGAGACAGAAACAGAGTTACAGCAGTAGTCCAGATACCAGCAAAGGAAACATATTTTGCTAAACTTAATCTTAAATATTTACTGTATGAAAATGTATTGAACTATGTATTATCTGCAAATGGCTTGTAAAAGGAACTGCCCTGAATTGCGCCAAGCCAGTAAGAACAAAAAATCTAAAATAATTTTATTAAGGTTGACATTCCAATTCATGGTGATATGAATCATGATAACATTCTCTGGGAATGTTTTAATGCCATGATCACGTTACTTAAATGGCTGGAGGACTTGGACCTAATTTCTTTCAAATTACAAAGAATGCAGGAAAGGAAAGGATTGTCCTGCCACAGAGGCAAGTGATTTTCTAGCCTAAAGGGACTAAATTTTATTGCTGCTCCAGACATTAAGCACCTGGCAGTGCTATGCAAATTGCTCAAACCAACTTGGCTACCTAATGCATACTGATAATTTTCTACCCCAATAACCCAAGCAGTCAGATTTCAGGGGTACTGAGCTCTAGCTGGAATCAAGAGGAGTGATGTGCTGAGTCCATGAAAAATCTTCTATTCTTATAAGCAATTTCAAAAGTCAAGCTGCATACTTCCAAAATGAGCACTTAGAATAGAGGGACACTTTTTACCTAGACCTCTCTGCAGCCCAGCTCTCTAATGCTAAAAATCAGGAATACTTCATCTCACAGTAGTCTACTGTTTCTGAAGCACTTGAAGATACTGTGGTGCTGAGCACAATGGAGGATCCCATGAGGAAATCCAATCACATCTCCAGAGCAGGACTGGAATTCTGTTCAGTAAGTCAGGCCTGCAGCTACACTTTGAGCAATGTGGAGGAAAGCAGTGACAACACCATTAAGTAGCTGTCTGTCTTGTGTGTTTAACGAGACAGTCTTGAAAGAAAAATGGCCTAAAAATGTATAATTAAAGGCTGCAACCTTAATAATAGGCTCAAAAAAAAAAAAAAAAAAAAGGGCTGCATTCTGCATTAAGGTTATAAAGGCAATGCGACTTCAGGCAATTTTCAGTATATTGATGCTTGAATCTGTATTCCCATCATTCTTTTAACATGGATTTTTTTTGTGGGTAATTAATACTAGGCTCTGTTCTACTCTTTAGGAAAAAAAGTAATGATACGTTGATTTGATGAAATGCAGCACATTGCCCATTGAACTGTGGGCACTACAAAAGAGTAGACAAAGTGTATTTTATTTACCTGAGTTTGCAATATGAGATTTATGTGTATCTGTGTTTAAAATTGTGGTTGTAAAACACAAACGTTGACTAGGAGCATGTCTTGAGAGAAATTGCCACGGAGTTTTAAAGGACCAGTAGCAGACATGGATTTGTGTGTGAAAGTAAGCATAGAACTTCAATGGCTCCACCTAGTATCATCTACCCAATTAGGTTTATACTTTTCAGTACTTATAACATTTCATAACATCAACTTGGGGGAACATGTTTGCCAATCCCACAAAGCAGTGACTTTGCTGAAATCATGTACACAGATACTCAGAAGCAAATACTTGCCAAAATTACTTGGAAGCTTAGGTCAAATAATTTTACCTGACCACTAGCATTGCTGCAGTTTGTTTTTACTATTCTTACTATTCTTACTATTCTTTGCTAATAGTAGTAGTAGTAGTAGTAGTAATAATAATAGTAATAATAATAATAATAACAACAATAATAATAATTTCTATATGACAAGTGCAGCAGCAACCCTGACTTCATGTTCACACACCTCCTCCTTCATCCTTTAACCAGTGATTCCTGCCTTTTCTTCTCCCCACCCCAGGCTGCAGCAGCCCAACTCTTGGAGTATGCTAATGCACCATTTTATGTTTGTTAGATTACTACCCTGACAGGATCATGTGTGCCTTGTACTGAAAAGCTTCAGCTCTGATTTGCTTCAAATAGAAAGTCCTGGTTTTAGAATGTTTTCTGAAGATTTTAAAGTATTAGGTAATTCTAGTTCCATTTGTGGGAGAGGAGATCTTCTACATGCTATTTCAATTTTTCATTTTATTGCTGGAAAGGAATGTATTTGCAATCAGATGAAACTGAAAAGCAATGACAATCCACCACACCACCAGATGGAGCTTCTTTTCTGCCTTTCCTGCTGAAGGTGCTGAAGGTGTGGAACTGAACTCACTGGGACTGTGGGACTTTAACTGTTTTTATAGTCAGTGAAATAGAAAACTCTCTATTTTATTTCTGGTGATGCAGGACTAAGCATTCACAGACGGATACTTCAGCAATTTTTATTTGTGTACTGTTAATGACAGCTATTGTGCCAGTCCTTTACTTTTACAGGGTTGGGCTCTATCATGCAATCCTATTTCTTGTTCATGCATTTGAGAGTTTTCAAGTACAGGCTCACTTATTAGAATGTCACACTAATATCAAAGCAGTGCATATTTCTGCTCTTTTTTCTTTCCTACTGTAAAAAACGATTAACATTCTTCACAAAAGCAAATCTCTCTGTATCCAGCCCACTACATAATCTATTTTATTCACTTAAATTCAACTCTGAAGTCTCCTTGTGTACTTTCAGCAGTAGTGTATTGTGTTACAGATTCCTGGTTTATACATTCATCAAATGAAGTTGTGATGTTCATAAGTCATGAGAATCAATATAAATGACTGTGATAAACATTCTCTCTCTTTAGAGGACATACTCTATCAGATATCTGTTTTGCTATCTGGTATCATAGCTGAGCTACTGAGAACTGACTGTTACTGAGGCAGTCTGGGAAAATGTAGAGAGACAGGGTTCAATTTATTCCTTTTTTGACAGTGTGAAAAAACACACATTCAAGCCAACAAATTTTAATGTAGCATTTATACAGCAAGATTGCTTGGAAGCCTATTCCCGTTTTAACCCAAGAAATGGGACTGATGTACAGCTTACCCAGCTGCGACTGCTGGACTGAAAAGGTTGGCCTGCATTTGCCAGGAGTTATTAGAACAGGCCAGATTGCCCAACTCTGTTTTCCCAAATGACTGGGAGGTATCTGAGTTGATGAGGTCAGGTTAGTGTTCCACTGTGCCACGTCAAACACAACTCTAAAGACCAGCAAGGTTTTGCCAGCTGACGTCATGAAGGTCCTTCTGGCAAATTCTGGAAGGACCAGCTGGCAAATTCTGTTGTCCTGGGACTGACCAAGTGAGTTCATGCCACTATTGATTTTGAGCGAGCTACGCGCCTTGCTGCTTGGAACAAAGGCAAACACAAAACGACAAAACAGAATTAATGTGGGTACAAGTTCATGTTGTTTTCCATTTTCATGTTGCATTTCAAACGAGTAAAAAAATGTAATGCTGTAGAGGGAGGGGGGAAAATCTAATGACTTAGACATGTAATGTTCATGTGCTAACAACTCAAAAAGGTGATCTAGAGATATGTTTTGTCATCTTTTGTATCCTTTCCAGTAATTAATTTTGGAGGGTATGTCAAGCATTTGGAATTTCTGAGTGTCCTAAGACAGGAGGTAAACATCTTCTGTCTAAGTTTCCTTACAGAATTTTAAGAAGACAGAGGGTTATGTTTTCCAAAGGCAGCCTGCTAGGTGGCAGGGTAGGAGCAAAATCCAGCAACTTAAGAAAAAAGGCAAGAAAAAAAGTTCATTATTTTAATCTGTTAGCAATAGTTTTGGGGGCAGAATGCCCTTTATATCAACTTACTCTGGGTAAGATTGAGCTTCTTCCTCACTGAATTCCAAAGCAGTATACTAGCATAATGTAGGGCAAGAATTTGCTCAAATTATACTTTTCCAAGATTTAAAAAAAAAACCCTAAAACAACCAAACAAAACCCCACATAAACATAGAGGTTTTACATGTGAGAACCTGGATCCTAGTGTTCATCAGAAACTTTTGAAAGAGATGCGGTTCTGCAACTTTCTGGAGATCCACATTAAAACAAACAAAACCCATAAAACAAAACCCTTTTCAACTCCTATGCTGTGAATACCCTTTGGAAGCTGAAACCATTTTTTCTCACTGGTAATCGAAACTTTTCCTTTTCAGAGGCTGTTTATTTGAGTTAAATTGTTGAAATGCAACAACAGTCTATAAGGAAGGCAGGATGACAACTTGTACATAGGAGGGGGTTTTTATCGCCATATAATTTGCTGATTAAAAGATTGACAAATGGCCTAAGATTTTCAGTGTAGCACATGAACATAAAAAGTTTAGATAATTACCTTATGAATACAAACGGTATTAAACCAATCTTGACACCCTTATGAACCACGAGACCAAAGCAATACTTCTGAAATCTTAGTCAATGGAAAGTTTTTGTGCAACATGGTTTTGTCATAGTTAATGCCAATTTCATTCTGAATTTAGAATCCTTTGTGCCATTACTATATGTTTACTTGTCATGAAGAGTGGCTGTGATTTTATATCAGATGTAGGGAAATCTTGGACCTACTGAAATCAGTGACAAAACTCTACCTTCAAGGACGTCAGCATTTCACCCAAATGAAGAGACATTCCTTGCCTTACTGCCAAAGACTTGGTATTAGCAGCTGAAAAGGATATTCAACATCACTATAGGAAACACAGCCATTGCTGTAGTTCAGAAAAACTGAATAAGTGTATTTTCACACATTTAATCCCATTAGGAACATCAGATGAAAGTCTGCTAAGACACAAGTAAAACTACACAGCAGAGATCTCTAAAAGTACTGTCTGAGAGACTCAGAGTTCTAAAGGGTTTTGCTTCCTGGGCACCCTGCAGAAATTACATTTAAATATTTGTATTTAAGATTTGGAAATTAAAGTAATCACTTCCATCTATTTGTTTCCATTTCAGTACTTTTCCCATTATGGACCTAATGCATGCCTTTATGAAGTACAGCTGCTTAGTTTTCCTGCATAATGAAGAAAATTAGGTCTAATAATCTAACTTCTGAATAATTTCTATTCATATTGTATAGACCCACTGAGTTTTTCATTCAGTGTTTGACCATCCTCATAGATACAGTAAAACCCCATCCCTATTAGAAACACAGAGAAGCTGGAACTTCATATGGGATAGGGAGCATTTTTTTTTTTTTTTTAATAATTGAGGAGGCTAATTATATCTTTGCTGGAATTTTTGTACCAAAAACATGACTGCTAAAACTGGGATAAAGAGCTACATAATTTTCAAAGCAAAGCAAGAATATTGTTTGAACGAATGCTGCTAGCATTTGAAGAAGGTAGTATTAATTTTGTATGTGAACTTTGATAATCCCTGCCTATTTCAAAAACCCGTAAATTGTTTCATAGGGCTTAGGAGTTATGACTCATTCACATTTTCTGACAAGCTATTGTCATGGGAGATCTACACATAAGTAGGAAATGGAAAGATCTGGCATATTTGAACTAGGTACATCCAAAAATTGAATACTTTACCTTGGACTAACTGGAAAATCTGCTAGCTTTGGGTTTGAAAGTTGAAGGTAACATTAAAAGTGTTTTGAAAGAAATGATGAACCGTATTTGAATGGGTTTCTGTTTTACATTGTGTGGTTGAGTTGAATCCACAGATTCCTCCAGTTACTTGACACAGGGTGTCTGCAAACAAATATTTTCATATTAATTTTCTGTTCAAATGATGACAACTATCAGTCCAAGCAGCTTGACCAATTTATCAAGCTCCATATCAAATACAGCTCCAACCCAAAATCCCTGATCTAATGACTCCTGAGAAATACATTCCATGCAATCACAGTTAGAACTGAAAAGCAATACTGTGGATTGCTTACCAGTGATTTTCACATTCTTTTTTTTTAATGTCACTTTCAGTAATCATCTTAGGATGCAAATGCTTCTGCAGAGTGTGTGTGCTGATTGCAGGATGGGGTCAAGGTGGGCTGTTGTGAAACAAGAAGCAAGGAAATGAAAGAAAGTGCTGTGTTGATCCTGTGTGTAATTGAAAACCCTAAACATATCTGGTCCAAGCTCAGGGAATGCAAAAAGCCTCATGGCTGCTAATAATGCTATCTCTCTTTTACTAGGAAATCCCTCAGCTTTTATCACAACATTTTCTTTAACAGCAAATGTGGTAAATAGTACTTAGAAGCCTGAGACCCAGGTTGCAACATCCTTTTAGGAGAAGCGATTTTAAAACATGTAAGAGAACACTAAATGCCTCCTTAACTAATGTCCTTTGGCAGGGTTTGCTGTGTAGTTGAACATCTGTTCTAAAGGTTTATCTGATTTTAAATTACTCCTTTCAAAATGGTAGCAATTGTTTCCCACTAAAATATGAGTTTGTGTGCCGTTAATTGCCTGATTTTAATTATTTTCCAGCAATATGGATTCACGTTGGCTTAACTGCTTTTGCTTATTTTCTACAAATTGTAGTCTTTTTGCAGGTCTGTCTCCCAGTTATGGAACATATAAGAAATGTATATTAATTGCTACCATATTACTTAACTCTTATCAATATTTACAGTTGTTTTCTCTTTTAGCTGTCCCTTATTTTGCTTAAACCTTTCACATTACTCTGAAATTTCTAGTAGTCCAAATGGTTTTGCCTTATGAACAAATGGCACAGTTTTTTCCCTTTGCTGCTTAAAACATTTGTTAATGATTTGGCAAGCTGGGATAGCTTCCACATGAGGAAGTAAGGGCTGGTTTCTTCATTTCTGCTTTCCTCACCATATAATAGATAGCACTTTAAGAAATTAAAGTAGCAGTGTTATATTTTAGGTAAGGGTTCTTGAAAGGTTCTACACATCATCTATTAATTTTTCTTCTTCTCAGCTTGGTAATTTGAAGGGCCACAAGCCTTAGACAGGCGAGTGAGGAGGTCTCACTTCCAGGCATGAGTAAGAAAGTGCTTTCAACCTGTTTTCACCACAGTGATTATCACTTAACAGGAGAGTATTTGGGAGAGACCCAAAATTTCTGTCCACTGCTCTGCTAGAGACACCAGCAGCAGGTTTGGAGTGATGATGCTTACAGGTGACACCAGCACCTTTGCTGCCACATCCAGGAAGAGGACAACTGTGTTCCTCCTTCCTTTGCTGCACCACAGAGCTCAGCTGAGTAACTCAGGCCCGCGGTCTGTGGTGTAGCACCATTCAGTTGAGGCTGGTTGGTTCAAAGAGCTGAAATGGTGGCACACCAACTCCCTTGGAGCAGACAAGGCAAAGGAACGCTCCCATGAAGGGTTTAGCTGACAGCCTGATGAACGTGGCAGCTCCCAGCAGAGCTGGTGATCAGCAGCTGATGGCAAACATGTTTTCTGTCACCACAGCGGGCGCCAGCCAGGATGTCTGTCCTTCGTTCCTCTTCTTACAATGCCCTAAACCAAAGGCCAAACAAATGTCAAGCAGTCAGATTATCTGGCACTCCTAAGGAACTGCTGCCTGTGCAGCTCTTCCGTCAAGGTGTAGCAAGAACCTCCTCACAGCAGTGTCTGCTAAGAAAACTGTTTGGCGATGTTTCTGCTGCTTTGACATTCATTCCTCTGCAAGACCCAGACTGCACACTCAGTTGAACTGCAGTGTATTCACTCACACTGGGAGGCTGCCTTTTGGCAACCAGACTGATGCTAAAAATAAAACAACCTATGCAAAACAAATAGAAAACCTCCTTGCTAAATCCATACTGGGAGTATGTTGCTTCAAAAAGCACTAGGCTGTCTGCATATGCTTTCTGGTGTCTCTTCCATGAGAAAAAGAATGGAGGGAAGTTTAATAATGTAGTAGTTTTGCAATCATCCATGCAAATGACTCCAGACAATAGCTGTGACCCGCACAAAGTATAGAACCAAGTTTGGAAACTTCTCAGATACGGACCTCATCCTACTGATAAAACCATATAAAAACATGATAAAAACAGAAGGATGCTGTTTACTATGCGTCATGCCTACCAAATAAAACTGAGAGGGGTACTACTTCTCTTTATTTACTTAGGGGCAATACTGGTATTTTGTTTACCCTTCTAGATGTTGTTTTTAAATGGAAACTTTGGAGATAGCCTGGCCTTCCCAAGGGTGTTTGGGCACACGTGTGTACCTCCTGAGCCTTTGGACTTGATTTTACACAAGTAACAGTACGGTTAGTTAGTACCAGGTGTGAGTAAAAAAGAGTAAAAAAGTACAAAACACATCGTACTTTAAAAAGTTAATGCCTTTGGAGTTTGTTTTACCTTTGGGGTTTTGTCCTCGAGCTCTGTTCTCAAAGATTTTCTCTGCAGTTAGGATGGGTGGAAACTGATTTACACACAAAAGCCGGGGGGTCTCACAAACTCCCGGCAGCAGAGGAGCGCGGCTCACAGGCAGCCCCCAGCCCTTCTTACGCTAAGGCCGGCATAGAGTGCGGTGGCTCAGTCCGATCCCGAGGGGCCGCTCAACTCCCACCGCCTCCCGTTCCCTGAATGGATGGAACTCCTCCGTGATGCCAGCCCGGGGCTGGGGGCTCCTGCTTAATCCTGACACTCCGGGCTCTTTCTTCGGTGAACCGACGACGGTGATGATAATACTAATACTACAAATAAACAATCAATTAAAGGAATAATGAAGCAGCCCCCCGGCCTGGGTGTGCGGGGCGGGGCGGCGGGGGGACCCCGCGGGGCGCCTCTCGCCGCTGCCCGTCTCTCCTCCAAGCCCGTAAAACCCGGAGCGTAGCTCGCTGCTCGCTGCTCCGCGCCCTGGTAACGGCGGCCCCCGGCGGGCGGGAGGACGTGCGGGGCCGCCCGTCGCGGCTGTTTCCGCGTTGCCCGTCCAGGGAGGTCCCGCCCCCGCC